>JAHPZR010005356.1:0-24062 GCA_019787425.1 Platygyra sinensis
ACAGTCCCACATGCACAGGCCCCGCAATCTGTACAGTTGTGTAAATCTTTCTGGTAAGTGAGACAAAATATACTATGCAAAGACGGTAGACTGATCCCCACGGCGAAGAGAGGAAAAGAAATAAAACAGCAATGAAATTAAAACAAGTACAATGTAATTGCCCGATATTTCGGTTTGAAAAACAAACCTTCTACGGGGGCTAAAAGAAAATGAATGCAAAAAATGCAAAATGACCGTTACATATAAGAGCTTTGAAATACAAAAGAAGAAGCTATGATAGGTCAAAAAGCAGCAAGTTTTGTTCATCGCGTCTATTGATACCAAACGGCTCAAGTGTCGTTGCCTTGTTTATAAGATGTGCCTCACGTGCTTTTTGTACGGTGTCACGCTTGCTGTGAATGAGTTCCAAGGGAGTTAAAAGAAGATGGTCAATGGAGTGGAATTTGTTGTACTTGATGAATTTTACCGTATATAAATAAAGTTAAACATTGGTTTGTCGTTGTGGTCTTGCCGATATTGGTGGTTTGCATCGAAAATAAAAATCGTAACCATTCAATAAATTTAGTCAAGAATCAGGTATATAATAGATAGACGTTTTTTTTCATTGCCGCGTTATTTGGTAAACAGTTTCACCTAAATTTATAGAGCTTTGTATGGAGTTCTAGAGTTCTGGAGTTCTGAGACATTGAAAGTAATATTTCTTCTAGTGCAAGAACTGTTCAGTTACCAAAAACGTAAGCGATAACTGCTCTTTTGACCTACGCCTGATCCAATTTAATTTTAGATGCAGGTCCAAATCAGCTTTTTGCTGCCATTGTAACTTAACCTGCTTTACCAAATAAAAGTATGTATGTATGTATGTTCTCGGACCGCCTTTAAATGTCACGCAAGGCATAAACTTGGAAATGAAAATGTCTTCTCTAAGAAAATGAGGAAACCTATCGAGCTTAAACATCGCAAAACGCCAAGTTTTGGAAAGGTCTTATGTCTGATGACACTAAAACGCCAACAGGATTGCTAATTTGTAATTTTGGAAAATGATGACGTCACATGAAAACAAAGAATTAAGATTTGTGAGACGAGGGTAGGCTTGAACGGGACTCGCACCCACGACCTTTGAGACGTCGGTGCCCATCTCATAGGTTTTATTTCACCAACGCGGTCTAGGGGACGAAACAGTCGAAAATTTTCTACTACTGCAGATTAATTTACCTAACCTGGCTCCAGGAGTCCGATCCACTTTTTTAAAATTTCCTTAAGTGAAGGTCGCGAAGGACTAGGTAACACTCCTGAGCCAGCAGTACAGTCCGTTGCCATTGAAACAAAACAAACATGGCGTCCGCGTTGAGAGCAAAAGTTGGCTGAGTATGCCGCGAGAACACATCAATTTGGAGGGTTGATTTCGTCTCGTTGAAAGCCCCTGATTTCAACAAATGTCGAGTAACGCACCAACTAAACTATCGGAAAGAAATGAAGATAACCCTGAAGGGAAAGAAGCAGATCAAGTGACTCCTCAAAGAGCTCTTGTAAAGTTTGTCGAGCATCCTTCGGAGTCAGACGAAAACAGCGGAGATGAACCTTCACATCTTAGCCGGGAAGTCACCAAAGAAATACGAAGGAGAAGAAAGACCATTGTTAACTCTTTTCGACTCGCAGAGCTGGTTCCAACCACAAACACACCACACTCAAATTACCGACGAAAATCGGTTGTTGTTCTAACGACAGAAACTGTGATAGATGCAAAAGCTGAGCAACAGTAAGTAGTGTGATCACAGCTAAGCAGATTCAGTATTACTCAGTGAACGTAATGAACCTGGCGTACAAATAATTGTGCGAAGGGAAGTTCATTAAGCGTAACAGTATGGCAAAAAAGTGTTTTGGAAATCTTTGGAAAAGTAATTTATCTGGCTGTTCGGATACCTACAAAAAGTCATGTACATTTTGTTTAGATAGAGGTAGCCACATTTACTCAGCAGGTTAATATAAAGTATGGACGAAATATCTGTAGAAAATACCATCTGAGGTACGCAAAAAGTACAGGAGACCACAAACTCTACTAACAAGTTTAACAAGTTAAGTTTATTAACAAGTTATTAGCTACAGCTATTAGAGGCGAGCAGTGGCTTGATGCATTAAATTCAGTATTATCATACTATACTAAGTACTAGTAGAATAATTACAATTTCAATACTAAATAGAATTAATGATTATCATACAATACGTACATTGTAAACCATGATGATATAGCATTAGCGCAAATTTTAAAGTTAATTATTATTATTATTATTATTATTAATTTCAATTAATTAATGTAAATTAAAACAAATAAAGAATTTAAATATCTACAAACCTGCTTGTAGCATAGCTAATCTAGGCGGGTTGTACTATTAACCGAGCAAAAAGTGATTTAAAAACAGCTACTAAATAAATAAACATACACATACATTAATAGTTAATCAAACACAAAAGTAAAAAGTGGTAATTATTTGAACATAATTGCTTTTTTTCAGCTTTAATGAAGGTGTTACACTAGCAGATTGGGAGGACCATAACCAGGCTATAACGTCATTTAACAAAGCTATTTCTCTGAAACCAGAAGTGGTCAAAAACTACATTGCAAGAGGTGAAAGTTACTTGCAAATATGTGACTTTCAGTCTGCGATCTTGAACTTCAAAAAAGCCTGTATACTGGACCCAGACAATGATCAAACATATTCCAGATTAGCATTTCTGTACTTTCTTCAAGGACAATGTTTATTTGATGAAAAACTTTACAGTGAAGCATTAGAATCCTTTTCAAGAGCAGCAGAAATGAAACCTGAAATGATTGGTTATCACACAAGAAGGTGAGAGACTTTTCTGTTGAATGTAACAGCATTCAACATGTAACACATGTTTTTGGTACCAAATACATATACTACAGAGTTTCATCTCAGATTCTGGGCCATGGTGACAGCATGTCTTCTATGTGGCTGACCATGGGTTAACATTATTTTCTCTTTAGCATTTGTAAAAGTCAAACTATCAATCTTTATATTGCTCCATACATGCACAGAGTAGATTTAATATATGTTGTATGTAATATTACATGACTTTGTATAATACAATTACATGTACATGTATATATACACAGTTTTTAAAAACTGGATCATTGGATAATGTAATTCGGGAGTTTTCATTGGCTTAGCCATCATGGTATATGAGTCATTATACCATGACCTATAAAAATGGCGAGCGTGTGCGTGATTTTTTGGGCCTTTTTATTTTTATTGTAGTCTAGTTTTCTATACTTTGGGAGCGTTTTTAATAACACAATTATTCCACTCATGCTTGTTGGATACAAGATGTTTTTAGCCAACTCGGCGCTATGCGCCTCGTTGGCTATCTATCATCTCATATCCAACGTGCGCTCATGGAATAATTGTTAATTATATACATTCCAGGAGCACTTCCCAAGGGTGCCTGCATTATCCTTAGTATATGTTTTTATAATAATTTTCATTAGAAACTTGTTAAAAATAAATATACAGTAATGATTCATGTTTGATAATTTTTGGATTTAATAGTGTGGCCTGCTTGGCTGCCCTTCAGAGACATGGAGAGTGTTTAGCACTTGTAAATAAAAGACTAGAAGAAGAAACTGAGGACCCAGACCTGTTTATCATGAGAGCAAGACTACATGAACTCTTCCGTAATGTGAGTGCAACTTTGTTGGATGGGCAGGATTTCTATCCAATAAATGTTTGTGTTGAGAGTACAAATTAATGGTCGCTAGTCACTAACATAACATTGACAGTGTAACTAATACAATCATGTACATTGTAAACACTAGCTAGCTGTATCATAGACATTTCAAGACTTACAAACATGTATATACCCACCAGTAAATAGTCTTCTTTACAATGCATTGATTGATACAATATTTATACAAATGTATATTTGTAAGAGTCAATAAGACACTGACCTTGATCATGTTTGGGACAAGTAAACTGTTAACACCAAAAAAAAAATAAATAAAAATAAGAGGTCTCACATTTCAAAGAGTGTTTGAAAGCATTTTAAAAGGAGTAAAATTTTACTTGTACAATTTAAGAAAATGAAACATGACTATTTTGGATCAATATCAGTATCTGGGCAACTGCGCACCTACCCCTCCCCTAACCCAACAGTAACACTAACTTATTAATTTATTATAACATGTTGGGTTAGGGGAGGGGTAGGTGCACAGTTGCCCAGATACTGATATTGATCCACTATTAATGGTAAATGAACATTTTGTATGTTTTATAATTACAGTATTTGTTCATTTTTAGTCAACTCTCAGTTACTATGATGTTAAGGATGCACTAACACTTGACCCTGAGAATGCAGAAGCTAAAACGTTAATGGCATCACTTGAGAAAAGAGCAAGTGACAGCAGACAACAGGTGAAACCATCATCATTTCTCAGTGTTAACATGTTTTAAAAACACTGTACAAGTATGTATTTTAATTTGATCATGACTGAAAATACGGTGCATTACAAATCATGTACTAAATACATGTTAATCTTTAATTGAAAATTTATATAAATGTAGCCTTTAAGAGCTCTAAAATAGGTATCTGTTTCGGCCGATATTCATTAAGGAGGAGAGATTCAGTGACAAGTCTTTCTGACTGTGTAGGAGGTTTATTTGCTGGGGGCACTACATTACAGGTTTAATAACCTTGCCTAGAATGTAGATCTGTCTTGGAAATTATTTATTAATTTTCTTAGCTTGCTTTTGCTCTCATAGGCCATACAGTTACATCTAGTGGGCAAAATCAAAGAAGCTCTCTCCAAAATATCTATTGCCATAGAAACCAATCCATCAGTAGCAGACTTTCATGTCTTCCGGTAAGTGTGGTTCAAACACTATCTTGTTAACCATATATCACCAGAAAAAGAGACCTTGCATTGACTATGTCCTGCATATATATTCATTTAATAGCTACATAATATTTTGTACATTTGCAGAAATTAAAAATGTAGGAGCATTTTTAGTAAGTTTTCTACTTGAAATCTGCATGACATGCCAGCTGACTGTGGACTTTGCTTTTTCCAGTGGTGCACTTCATAGAAGGATGACTGATTTTAATGCTGCTATAGACGATTATCTTTTAGCTATGGATAAAACAGACCATGAAGAATCTAACAGCACATACAAAGAGGCACAAAGACAGCTTCTCCTATGCTATAATGACTTTGCTGTGGAATGCTTCAGGTCAGAACAGCTCAGGACAATGCCTAGTAAACAATGGGTCGGATTTTGTAGTAAAAGTAGAAATCTGATCAATGCGCCTTTTGGTCTCTGAACTTGCTCAAGCTATTTATGTAATGCCAGCATTCAATTCCAAATGGAAATACGAAAAATTAACCGGTGTCGTTCATGTTTTTGAAAACACACAGAGCTTAGTCATGCACAGAGGACGGCCAAGAACTGTACAAAAATTTGTAGCGCACGTGCACAGGCATCACTCATCTTAAATCTTTTGTTTGGTGGCGTTCTCGTTGCATTGTTGTTGTGTATTACTAAAGCTCTTTATTAATGTAAATGCACATCAAGAAACTTGCACTCTGATTGGCTTTTTTAGACCATCTCAGATTCTGTAAATTTAACCCTGATCTGTCATGTTTCAAAACATTCTCGTCCCCAGAGACTGCGCTCCTTTTGGTCAGCACTAAAAACCCCGACCCTCTATGAGGATTCAAATTTGGGAGCATGCGCAGAGTAATCGTTTCATATTCTCAGCTAATCAGATCAGACTTGACCTTGAGCATGCGCAGAGTGACGGGAAGAGTGACGGGAAGTCCGTGAATCGAGGACTTCCGGTGTTAGACCTTCCCAGAGGTCCTTTTTCTTGGTACTGACCAAAATGAGCACGGCCTCTGGGAACCAGAATGGTTTCAAAGTGACCTTCATACTAGCTGTTATCAGTTTTACCATAATTTTACTCTATTCATAACACTCTTTTTTGTTGTGACTTTTATAGGAAAGGATTCTATGATGAGGCAGTTGTTCTATTAAACAAAGCAATCAAAGGGGAAAAGAATGAAAAAGGACTTTACATCAACAGAGGAGGTATTTATTAAAAAAAGAAAATTTAATAAATCATTATACTACCTGGCCAAGCATTACAATAATGAATGAGATCAATGTAAACGAGATTCTTGTACACTGTATGTACAACTAAATCATTAATCGTGTGGAAAGTGCATTTTTAATCGATTTGTTTACTTATAATCATCTTTTGATGAGTGTTTAATTTATAGATTCAGGGCAATTAAACGAGTCAAGACAACTGAAGATTTGAGTGTGAGGTGAATAGTTAGGTGAAAAACTACTACCTCCATTTTTTGTGATCAAAGTTTAAGTACTGAAAACTTAAACAATAGACGCAAGAGATCTCAATTTTCCCGCTCAGTGATCGTCAGCCAATCTCGTCAATCTCTTCTCACGTTACAAATGTCTGTACATGAAGCTGTTTAAAATACTAGAAGTTACAATGCTCAAATAAATGCAGTAATCATTAACTTTGATACATGCATGAAGTACCTGTGGTATCCATGCCTTTATGGGCTTTATCATTGCCTTCGCAGACTGTTTTTTTCGTCTGAATGAGTTGCACTTCGCTCTATCCGACTATCAACAAGCGCTGGAGATGGACAGCAGCGACTGGTCTGTTCGGTGCAGACTGTCCATCGTCTACAATGAGTTTGGAATACTGGAGTACTACGACAGGCATTACCTAGAAGCTATTGATCATCTGACCACGTGTATTCGATACAACCCGCGCATTGGAGCTTACTACTTGTCACGTGCTAGGGCTCGTTATATGATAGAGGTGTGTGTGTGTCTTGTAGAATCGGTATTAGCGAAGTCTTTCCACGTGAGAGACACTCTGGAGTTCCAGGCTGATTACAGTCTATACATACCTCTAATCTCTCTAAGGCGCCTTCTACACTTAACGCCGGAGGAATTCGAAAGCGCATTTCTACGGTTGGGTCTACCCTGCACACAGCCCTGCACACAGCCCTGCACACAGCCCTGCACACAGCCCTGCACACAGCCCTGCACACAGCCCTGCACACAGCCCTGCACACAGCCCTGCACACTAGTCCGTCACCAAAACGGAGCTTTTCGAAAATGCTCTTCAAACTGTAGGAATTTGAAAAAGACGGTTTTTCGTTTTCGTGTGAACGGAAAACATTTTGAAAACGAAGCTCCTCAAAAATGATGACATCACGATAATTACGTGATTTCCCTGACCGCCTGATATCATCCCAGTTTCAGTTTCTTCACACTTGTTCACACATAATGTTAATTTACAAGAATAATGGATCCATGGATGGACCACTTTTGATGAGTTTTCAGAGTGAAATTTCGGTTTCAAATTCCACCGGTATAGTGTGGATGGGCCTAAGTTGTGTGTTTGTTGTTCAATCTTGGACGTCTTGCTGGCGTGGAGAGAACTTCATTTTGGGGGCTTATATCAAGCGTATATAGTGTTCATTGTTTGTTTATTTATTCACATTTTTCTAGGACTTGGACGGCGCTCGACATGATGTCCTTGTTTCACTCTATTTAGACCCTGAAAACAAGGAAATTGTGTCGATTTTTTCACGGCTGTTTCCTGGGCGCGCGATAACTGACGTCATGAAGAGTCACTTGGGAATAGCAGCAGCACGTCAAGCCGAGGCTTCCATCCGAGAAACCAACAGTTACCAAGAGCTGTCCCAACATGCCACGGGTACTACAGAACTTCTGTGACTAATCTCTTGCACTAAGTTAAAACACATGATACAAGGAAAAGAATAGGAAGAGAACAAATAATTGAAACTAGAAAACAGACAAATTGCATGAAAGATTACCCAGTGTATCACCACAAAATCCTTTGCAATATTTGAAGATGTGAATAAACCTTCCCGTCTTAATCATACATTGTACGCTTAGTTAACACATTGTAGTGAACGTCTGCTCCTCTATTGTAATGATTGCTAATAATAGAGACAGAGGGGGAAGCAAAAAGTCAATGAAGAAAAAAGTATTGTTGACAGATTGGCACAGATGTGGCAAACATTTCAAGGCAGAGAACATCAAAACAAGAAATGAGTAGAACATGCAAACAATCTTCAATGGAACTTTTCTCGGCTTCTTTCAGGTGTGAAGAATTCTGAAGCAACAGCCAAGTTTAGTGGTAAATCTGTTCTACCACCGATTCGTGGCTCTGTTTTTCCAGAAATACGAGCCTGTATGGAGGAACAGGACTTCCACATCAATATTATAAAGGGAAAGAAAAAGGTTAGTCCCGTCATACAAAGACGAGGAAACGTCTTTCAATTCACTTTTTGGTGTAACGTTTCTCTAACGTTACAAATTCAAATTCAAATTAATAACACTTTCAAGTGGAGCGTATTAAAAGGAATGTTTGAAATTTAAAATGAAAACTCGGCCATCGCACTGGGGCATCGATACAGCAGATTAGCACAGCAGTAGGTCAGTTTGCATTACTGACTGGACCGAGGATCGCTATTTTCACACGTTCACCGTATTACTTTTGGGAGATGCAACTCTAAACTCTCAGAAACGTGTACAGATACATCTCTCAAACGTGAGGAAACAAAACAAACAAGTGATGAAGAAAAGAAACTAAAATCTTATTTCTGTACTCTTTTTTCGTTTAAAAGTGAACTGATCAGCATAAAAAGAGCGTGGGACAAAGAAAAAATCCACGCTCGTGTCACGTTGATCAGTTCACTTTTCACACTTCATTACCGAGCTTAAAATTCTTTATTCACTTATTATTTTATTTCAGGCTACAAAGGCTTTGCACAAGGCGTTAAGTGCTCGTCAAGATCTGAGTTTCAAAGGTCCTAGAGTCCAGTCTGCCTTACCAGCGCCAACCGAGAGAAGTCTGGTGAAGTTTGGAGGGCTGACCGAGAAAAGAACTAAAGATCAAAAAGCTTTAGTTCACCTAGCTTAACAACCAAGAGAGAACAATGAAAATCGAGTCTTATAAAAGAAAAATCCCCTTTGCCATTGAAAATATTTCGCCTTGATTATGGGTCAGTATTGTATTTTATGGATTTTAAGAAAAGTTGCAAACAAGTTTGAGATCAGTACAGTGTATATATACATTATTTAGGAGCAGATATTTATATTGAGCAAGTGTAAAGTATATAAATTTAATTTCGTAGAACTGAAATGAGATTGAAAAATTGTATTTTCTACAAACCAATGAAATAGAAATTAGTATTTGGATAAAAGACTAAAATCTATTTATCCGTTAACTTGTCTGTGCCTCGAAACACTGTGCCTACTACGGCAGTAAAAACACGTACAAACATTAGCAACGCTAATACTTTATTTCTGGTGCGTTTTATAATAACTTACAAAATTATTTATATGAGAGAGAGCCTCAAAAATAAATAATTACACTATTTTTTGAAGTTCAAGTATAAGTTTAAACCCTTTGGCTAAAATAATAAGAGACGATCAATTAAGAATGTGTTTCACTTATCCTGTATCGAAATTTCGTTTAATTCTTTCGCGAGCTCAGTACTTCCTAAGTTTATATAAGTTTACGGTACATACTGAAAGAAATAATTAGCAATTATTCACCGAAGTGGAGGTGAATAGCCGTGGATATACCACACAAGCTGAATAACTAGCGGCCAAAAGAGTAACTTTATTTGTGATAACGTACCGACAAAAGCCATGTTGTTTTTCTTCGGCTGCTCGGAGGTGAATAGTACTTGGCTAATCAACTCCGAGCTAGCCAATCAGCGCGCGCGAAAAGTACTATTCACTTGTCTGGTATATACTAATTAATTTTATGTTCTCTTTGAGAACTATGCAAAGGAATTTAAGGGGTTTAGCGGTTTCCTTAATTAGACTAAGTTGAAGTTCTTAAAAATACTGTTTAAGGTTAAGGCGCAATCACAAGCAAAATACTAAGGAGTTTAGGAAACCACGACGGCGACGCCAAACATAACGTCGATTAAAAAATAAATTTATATTTTACCTACGAATCTCGGGGTACTTTTAAAGTCATTTAGTTTATTTACAACCGTCAAAACTATCATGAAACTAAATCTCGAACACGGCAATAAATTTTAAATAGAATGTTTAAAAAATAGCTGTTGCGGATGACGTTCTCCACACAACGCAGAATTTCACGCTGTTTTGCAAAGGACGGCAAGAATTACAACGCAGGTGCACAGCCGTTGTTCTGTACATTAGATCTTTTGTTCTCTGACGTTGTCGTTGCCGTCGTGTTCCCTAGTCTCTTAATAATCGAACTACAAATCTCGATGAGGTAAAGTGGTACGCTAATAACGGAATTATTCACGCATTTGAAGTATCCAATTGTTCTCCATATATGTCAGAAAATGATATCCTTTTTGTAAAAGCATAACATTTCTCTAAAATATCCTTTTTCATGCGTAGGACAGGTAAGCCATCAAGTTATCTAATTCACTCATGCAGTGGCGGGTAATTTGTTTCGCGTGAATAACTACATGTTTCTCAATCGGAACCAAAAAAAAAATGTTATTTCGATCAGGTTATGATCTGTAGCTGCGAATGATGCTTTATTTTCATTGGAAAGTGGATTGAAATTGATAATAAAAAATTTTGGAAACAAAACTGACTTATCATTCAGTACCAGAAAAAGTGTCGGCGTTTGTTATCGACGGGTATGATTAACAACAAAACCACATTTTATTGCACTATAAGAGAACTGACGTCATATTTCAAAGAATTTTAAGTTAAGTATCTAAAAATAACTTATCAAATTAGATTTCGTAAAATTCAAATTGGTCGTCTTTCTTTGTGTATTTCCCGTGGTGTCCCGCGGGAGACACAACAGCGTCTGACTTTCGTAATGAACGCAGTCGTCGCGTTTTTGGCTTGATGTACTTTCTTGACAACAGATTCTCTAAACTGTTTGCTGATTGAAAGCGCTCTTGCTCAATACTTGTGCTTGAAGACGCAAACACTTTGGCCTCAAATCTTCTGTGTGCCTCGGGTGTCTCTGGAGTGATAGTGATTTCTGGAGCTTCCACGATAGAATTGTCGCGTGAATGGGGAGGGGAATGGGTGCTAGAGGGCACAGAAGCATTGAACTGTATGCTTGATCTGTTGGATCTGCTCTCGTTGATATATCCTAAAGCTCCGACATGCGCAATGCTAGTAGTCATCGTGACTAGACAAGAGTGTATTTTGTCCTTGTCGCGATTTTTTCCGTATCCGTAAAATGTTCCCTCTGAATCGTGAATACTTTTCATGAGTAAAATGCCCACGACTGTTAACATGATTGCAGAACAAGCCAGCGGTATTCCAATGAGTATTCCAAGCTCTGTAGTTCTTGAGTAGGGCAGACTGGCTGTGCTATCTACAAACAACAGAAAAGAGAAAGACAGCTTTACTTTAAAGGGACACAGTCAGCTGGCGCACATGTGCATTACATACCATTTTATAGCTAATTTGCTTATAACAGAGACGCGATAAATGCTGTTTTTGACCAGATATGATAACTCCATAGGATGAGCAAAAGGGAATTCAAAAACAGGTTTTTCAGAAACGATTGAAAATCAAGCAAAACACTGCGAAAATTAGAGTGGATTTCTAGATGAAGTTTGATTCCAGGTTGGGGTGAACTTTTTTCAAAGACGTGAGAAAACTAGTGTCCAGGTCAGCGCGGTCCCAAAGCTGACTGTGTCCCTTTAACAACGCTTGAACCGTCAGCTAAACTAGAAAACAAAGAGATCAATGACGGACCGGAGAAATAAACAAAGCAGCCTTATAATAAAACGATTACAAGATAATTTAGTTTTATCAACTGGATTGATAGCGTGAATTGACCACCGTAAAGAGGTTCGAAAGCTCTTTACAGTGGCCAATTCATTTTGTCAACCGAGTTGATAAGACCAAATTATCTATTGTTAGTATTGTGAGTGACCGTATTTCTTTATATATATTGTAAGTTTATGTATTAGTTTTGTACATAGTTAATGGATGGATGTTTAGTAATTAGTGTAAGTAGCTGTGCGAGTATTGTAATGAGTGTGTGTAACCATGCATATAATTAAAAAAAAAAAAAAAATCTTGTAATACTCCCCACCAACGCAGCACCACATTTTCTTTAGACACTTTAGTTACTTCCTTTACAATAAAACGGTAAATTCGTGCAAATTTTATGCGCTTCTCCAACTGTCCAACGTAATTCGTATTGCAAAAAAAAGAAATGTTTTCCTAGAAAGAAAAGGTGGTGAACTGGAAAAAAAAATGACCTGAAATATATTTGTCTTTTCATGTGAGTTTTTCCAGAGGTTTACAGCTGATTATTTTACCGACTCGTTTTGGTGAAGTTGCCCCAAGCCTTCACCAAGATTTTCAGTGACTCACCCTTCTTGCAGATGTAAGGAAGCTGCTGTTCGCATGAAGTGTCCTCCCACCATCCCTTGTGAATCATTTGTACGCATGCGCCCGTCTGGTCTGGTTCACCTGGTGCCCAGTTCTCGTATGCAATCGGTTCATTGTCAATCCAGTGGAGTTTAGAATCTGACGATAGTCTTTCCATTCCCAACCATATCTTAATTTTGCCAGGCTGGCCAATAAATTTCTCAACTAAATTATACACTTTATCATTTTCGTCTTTATTAGCTATCGATATTAGGTGCGCCGAGCTTATGGCGCAAAATCGTTCAGCGTAATTGAATTTTCTAGCTTCTGTCACAACTCTATAACAGAGATCTCCATCATGAATCCACTGCTCGTCACATATTCCTAACAAAAACAAAATGAAATCAATCAAATTGAAAACGAATCTCACTTTCTTATATATTGCAATATATTAGGGCCTGTTTTTCAGTTCACCACAAACCACGTTAAAGATATGTTATAATACAACCATTAAAACGCTAAAAAAACTGACACGGTGACGTGCTTTTCCTCGATCGGTGGAGACATTGCCCTGCGTGAGCGCAAAAATCTCCCTATCAGAAAATTTAGTCCGCCATTATAAAATGAATACGCGATTTTGCGTGAATTTCCGAGACGGTAAATGAAATCAAAGCGCCTCAGTAAGTGGTCGCCTGAGGACGACCCGGATGTTGAACTTTCAAATTTATTGCTGAATTAATGTAAAAGCCATCAACAAGATGTTTTTGTTTCACAGCAGAATAAGATCATGCAAATTCACAATCGGGCGATAAGAGAAATTGTTGATGTTTTCTTTCTACATTCAGTTCATTGAGTCGAGTCGACGTAATACTAGTGCATATAAAATATCATGATTACTTTTGCGTTGCTGTTCTGAAACTTATAGATCCACTCCAAGGTTGAAAAACTTCATAGTTTTTTTTCTGTCTTTTTTTCTGTGTTAAGTAGTAATGCACTCTTACAATAAGTAACTATTTTCTTGAACGATTAAGTGAATGAAAGGGCAACCTGTTATAAGTTTAGTATTAGAGAAAGATAGAAGCTCAAATGTCATGTTGGGTTTGTTTCGCAGAAAACGAAATATTTTGCAAGAGTAAATGTTGGGATCTTCCATACTAAAGGACTTCCATCTTACCTTGCAAATGCGCTAACTTTGTTTTCGTGACAGGCATATCAATTAGAAAACTTGCAGTTTGTGAAGTCAATTCATTAAGTGCTTTAGACGCGGTGATACTCGCGTTTAACGTTCTTGAAAACTCGCTCGCAGTTGTTGCTTGAAAACTTGTCGATGAAGGAGTAACGTTGCTAACACTGGATACAAGAGAATATGAAGGTGTTGGTGAAAGTGTCCCTATGGCGAATTCCCAATGAAAGATCGCTGTTGCTAATAAATGTATTTCTAAAGACGTGTTTCTTTTGATTAGCAAGTTAATGAAGAGTAGAAGAAGCAGTTTTAAGAGGACATTTTCCAACTGAAGACGTAAGTTTAGCTTTGATCCGTTAAAGAGTGTTCTTGATCCATCCATGACGAGTTGAGAAATTAATTGTAATCCTGTTGGGAGTACAGTGCTACAGCCTGGAAAAAGGATACAAGAATATAGAATTTTACCAAAGGGTCACTGTATTTCAATCAATAAAAAATATATATTTTACACCTTACAGAGCAGTATAAAACAGCTTCTAGTATTTAAGCACCGCCAAAGGGACTCATTCCACATTTTACAGCAGTCCTTTTCCGCCAAGAAAGTTTAGATTTTGATCAAACGGGGGTATTTCCTGACTATATTTGCAAGTGTTCATCGGAGATAGCTAGAGAGAAAAGTAGATAAGATGCATTTAAAGCACGACTTAATGTATCCCTTGGGATGATATCATCAGTTCATCATTTAGTTCCCATGCAAACCTCGTGTAGGGTTCCGTTTTGAAGATTAGATGGATTTTTTCCTGGTTATTTAAATGATCGAGACTGATGAAATACGTTCTTTTAGTAGTATTAACAAACTCTAGAGTTCTCTTTAAACCCGGATCCTCGAATGACACATACGTAACTCGAAATATAGATTTCAGGTAGATTTTCAACGTGCGCTCTCGGTGATTCAAAGGTACTTCGACAAAACCAAAGTGCGATCTATCTTATTTTGCAATTCCAAAACTGGAAATAAATTCTCAACGTTCTGTTAATGGCTTTTGCCTGGTTTAACACTCCGTAATATATTCATCACGCGCGACAAGCCCGTGACTTCATAGCTTCGTAACAGACAGTCAGTTCCTCAGTCGGTTCTAACTGTGACAAAGGTTTTAATTCATAATTTTCTGATGTATACGGTATACATAAGGCAAGTCTAAAAGCAAGACATGCCATAAATTTAACTAAAGAAATAAACAACTGTTCTTACTTTTTTTTAGCTGCGTCACGTACATGTTTTAGAAAACAAAGTCCTTGACTCATCCATTTATTCCCTTGCCACTCGACGTCTGAACCACGTAAAGGGTAACAAAGGGATTCGATTTGGCAAACCAGGTTAGATTTGATAACTATATGAAATGTTTGTTTCGTCATGAGCGGAAGAAATATCTAAGACCCGTCTCGATTCGAACCCATGACCTCTCCAATACCGAGGGACCTGATAAGCTAAAATAGCTAAAATAGCCCCCTTTCGATTTACTGGATAAATGCCTATCTTATCTTACGAAATTCTTTCTTGTCCTTGCCAGGTAAACTCACGGTGCAAAGTCAACTTTGTGAACCCACAGAGACATTTTTTTCTTTTGCCGTTTAGGTTAACAACCCTGGCGTTACTTTAATTTCACTGACATGTTCAAGAAGAACCTCTTACTGACTCATGAGCAGACACAGTGTGTCAGTGCGTGTTCCGCTCTCTGAACCACCATTATTGTTGGCTTTTCATGTTTCCTCTCTGTGTTCCTCGATCCCTTAATCGCCGCGAGGCGGCAAACGTGAAAGAAGACAAATTTTCCTTTAATCTCCTGACTTCAATCGGAACACAACGTCGCAAATTTCTTGGAATGAACTTTTGTGGGATTGGGCGAAAAATTGATTTATCGCGTCACTTTGGTGAGCGAGATTACCGGTATATTCACCGGAGAGTCACATGAAGGTCTTGAAGGGGATTCTAACAAATTGTATATTAGAACAAGCAACAAAAAATGCTTGCTGTTTCATATGGAACCAGCGTCCAAACACTGAAGTCGACTTACAACATTAATCGTGTATGGTTATGGATTGTGTTTGCAATGCTCTCTTGATGTAGTTTCTTGGTGGCCGTTTCGTTTTCCTGCCAAATGTCTAATCTTTATAATAATTTGTATCTTACCTTTCCTTGTGTGATATTCAACAGCCCGATGAGCAGTCTCGTGATTCTGTTTACAACATTGACTTTGAACTTTGTTTCCGCTTTGAGATTCCCCAGTCACAAAACAACGGCGGCTAAAGGAAAATATAAAGTTACCAAATCTTCTAGCACTCAATTTTATCTCTCTTTTCACTTGCACTTTTTCATCTTACGATTTAACCGGCGACGAGATTTCTCTAATACATAATAGACAAATAATTTAAAACAGGAAGGGTTTGAAACCTCAGCCCACTCAGACAGGAAGAAGAAATATCTCTTGCTGTCCTCAACTGTCGTGGCAAGGACTTGTTATTTTAAAAATCCCTTTGTTATATAGATATAAGCCTTTACAAACACAAAAGTTTTCAACGCAGTATTGTCCAACGTAAACAGTAACTTTTTATTTCACTGAAGACGACTAGTCTATGTGACTATTGAATGATTTACGTTTAGAGAAAATTCGTTGTTTTTCATTGATCAGGACTATGCACTCCCGCAAAACCGATATGACGTGACTTCTGTTTTTTTTTACGCATGCAGTAACAATGAAAGAAAACAAAGCGTTAAAAGCAACAGTGTAAAAGTGCACCGTCATGTGGGGAGGGGGTGGGAGATAATGCGCAACCCAGGGGGGACACCAGGGGCTGTTTTTCAGCTCCTGATCGATTAAGGCGATTATAACTCTTGATTCAACTGCTGATTATAGCGCGAATAAGTTTGCAGCTTTTCAATGAGGATGAGATGAGAGAGAACCTCTGCTCGCAGGGTCAACTATGATAACACTTAAAACAAACAGTGATAAGATCTATTTCACTTCATCGATGTTCTTTTAAAGAATACCTTATGTAGATATTGAACATGTCACCGTTCATCAGGATAAGTGTCTGTCGCTGATTGGGTTGAGTCATGACCAAGTTGTCCCTTTGATGCCAAGATATACTTTGAACTAGTGATCCCAACACAAGGACAAGCCGAGACATACAGCTACGCATGGCTCCATGAATTCCTCAAGGAACGACAACATGAAGGAGCTGGAAACAAGAAAACTGGTCAATACTCTGCATAGAAGATATTAGAGACTGCAACTAAAGCATTGAAAACCTCACACTTAACTATAATTTTCCCAAATAAAAACCAGGAACAACGACAGAACCAACACTGAAACAAACACTGAAGCAGAAAGCAAAGTATCAATTAACTGCCGGCTACTGCTGTGATTTTTTGAAAAAGAATACACGATGCTATGGTCGGTTGCTAGGGCTTTTCCTCCCGCAAAGTTATTAAATTCAATTTTTGGCTCAAAGAGAAGAACTTTATAATTTAAATGAAGCAAGACATTATAACATGTTCTTTATATTTTAACCAATGTAAAGGTATTTTTGACTTTTCTGGAAAGTATGATGACGCCATAAATGGCACCTATTTTTAGTAACAACACTAAATATTTGAAAAGCAGTGTCCAAAACGGTACAGGCATTTTAGTCACAAGAGAACAGTATTTACAGTGAAAACCCGATCTCAATCGGATAAAATGGCATAGAGTTACAGGTAATTAAAGAAATTCAAATTTCCCGCCCAATGACCATATATGGTCAAAATTAATGGGTTTTAAACGCGAAAACAATGAATGTATTCGCAACGGAGAAAAGTCAAAGCTGCATAGGATCAAAATTGTAGCTTTTTGAATTAGCATATGTGCTGCTATGATGCGTATTTCGTCACGAAATACGTCATTATGACGTGATAATGACGTATTTCGTAATGAAATACGCGTCATATCACCACATATGCTTTTGATAAGTCAAAAAAAAAAACTACGATTTTGATCCTATGGTATTTTCTTTGTCAAGCATTCTTAGTATTTATTTTTAAGGTCTGTCCACACGTATCTGGATATTTTTGAATCCGCAACTTTTACTTCCTGATTATTTGGTTGACCTAATCCATGTTCATGAACCTGCGAGGTACCTTCGCTCATCTTCAGACAAGTCGCGTCTTGTTATTAAACCCTATAACTTAAAGACATACGGTTTAAGGGCTTTTTCAGTTATTGCCCCAATACTCTGGAACGATTTGCCTATTGACATTAGATCAATCGATGATGTAAATAAGTTTAAATCTAAATTGAAGACCTTTCTTTTTAAGCGAGTTTATGAACTAATTTTGTGATTATGTATATACACCTAATTGCAATAACGTTGTCACAGAAAAAAGCAAAAACCCAAAAGCCAAATAGGAATTAATTAGAGAAATTGAAATTTCCATTGTTCTTAGATACTGTATATGAATGAAAAATACATTTTTTATTCATCTCATTCATTTACATTATATCAATCTGATAATGTGTGGAAGGCGAATGTAGCCTGAATTTCAGCCGCCCATAGACGTGTAGGCCTAACTAGTGATTGGTAAATCTGGATACCATCGGATGCGTGTGGACAGACCAATTCGATTTGAAAATTTTTGAATTCGGAAAGAAAACGTCACGGACTCAAAAGTATCCGGATGGGTTTGGACAGGGCCTTGTAGCTGTTAAAGACTTTTGTTAGTTCTCTTAGATTGCGTGGTTTCTCATTCCGTAGTCTGGCACCGATTCTTGAGAATGCATTTTTTTTACTTTCTGATTTGAGGGCATTGTAAGAATGGACGTCAGAGGTTTTCATAAATAGTAATAATAATAATAATAATAATAATAATAATAATAATAATAATAATAATAATAATAATAATAATAATAATAATAATTCATTTACTTATAACGCGCAAGTATCAATGTACATTTTCACCTGCGTGGAACTAGATTCATTAAAAAAAAAAAAAATAGTCTGCGTATTTTAATCGGTGATGTAGCAGTATTGAAACCATACATTCATGATTAGAGGAATCGAAACGAATGTTAGTTTCGCTCTGTTTATGAACCCAACCAGCGGCTTGGTACATAAATTGACCAAGACAGACCCCCTTGAACATCTCAATGCGAATCTCACGCTAGTTCAATTGAACAAATATGTGGCGTTGCGCTGAAAAATTCAAATTCCAATTTCAATTAATTTTGATCTCCTCAGCGCCAGACAATATTTCTCAGATGAACAATGAGGATAAAGAAAGACACGATACAGCATTTTACTGAGCCACGTTTTACACGCGCCTAGCAACAAACAATTTGCGGCCTGTTGGTGGAGTATGAACTAAACGACAGTTGTAAAGACCAAATAAACAAATCGAAACATGATTCTTTTTTGTTAGTTAAGTTTAATTTACGATTGCTTATAAAGATGAAACACAACGAAAACATTTATTGAGCGGACGGAAGTTTTCTTCAAAGATCTCCAAAACGTTTCTCCCACTCAGCAATAACAATTTTCACTGAGTGAGTAATTTCATTTGTATGAATATTAAAGTAGCAGGTTCCCTTTTGACCGGAATGACGATTTAGCAAGTCTTGAGATGATGGAACACGTGAGTTTAGTTAAAGAATAAACTTGGTAAACTACATGTGGATATACTGTTACAGAAGCTCAAAAACTGATCAACATTCGGCATAGCTTATGCCTCTTGGCGGTCGGTATCTTCTCTCGTTTTACCTAATATCTTTGGAACGTATACATATTCAGCATGTTATCACAAAGCAAACTATGTTTTGAAGAATACAAAAGCAAATACCGTTTCATACCCAACACTACAGGTTTCCTTTCCAATATCCAAGCGAGGTACAGTGCAGTTGCATGAAGCTGGTAAGCGACGAACAACGTTCGGCGGAACTTGATACATCACAATGAATCATATAAACTATGTGCGAGTTCTAATCAAACAGTGGCTACCACGTTGCCTATTGTCTTGCCTACTAATATTTGAATAACAATGAAACCTGGAAATAGGTTATGTACAAAAAATGTGTATTATAACTTGTAAAGAATTTCCTATCTATTTTTCGATATGTACGTTGTTCCAATTGTTTACATTTCGAGGAAAATTCTTGTGGAAACCATGAAAAACGGCCTTAAACGTTTTTGTTTGTTTTGTAAAAAGACATCTGTGAATTTATTGCTTTCTTAAGTTCTATTCTGTCGCAACAGGAGGTATGTTTTTAAGCTGCGTTAAAACAATTGTAGTTGACCGAGAAAATGTAAAAGTATTCATATGCAGGTAAATTAGGTGAAATCTAAACGACAGAAAACTATAGTGTCAGTGTTTCTGAGCCATTTAGATTTTCATCTTGGAACTTACAATTACTTTGAATATAAATAAGTACAAATACTTTCCTACCAGCTCGTCGGTTCAAACTGGAACCTTTTTATTCATAACTGATACAAATATATTTTAACCGTGAATATACAAGAATTCATTTTTATTTCGTCAAATATGTTATAAATTCTTACGAGACATCACAAATAGCACAAACATAATGGGTAAAGTATTTCAGTTGCTTTTGAATGCTGTGCAGGATGACTTCTAAAGTTAAGTAGTGCTGACAAGGGAAGGAAAAAAATATATGTGGCGTTATGGGCTTTGACAAACTAAGCTAAGTCAGTAGCTCGACCTAATATCTCTCTATTTTAAAAACCTCATTTACCCCCTGGAGTGTTCTTACTCACTCTGTAAAAGCAAGCATATTTTGTGACCTTTTGTTGTTGGAGCAAAAGTTACTGCAATCTTTATTTGGCATAATTATAGCTCCTACGACAATTGTCTAACTGAGTGCAGGCCCCACACAATATTTCGACCGTCTCTTAAAAGCTTCCATCCACCCATACATATCGAGAGGGTGAAATGGAACTCTGTGAATACAACTTTTTATCCTTTGTTGGAGCAGGGGCCGGGTGGGGGGTGAGGTCAGTGTTGAGCAAATCATCATTGGATGCTGTGACGTACGTACTTTCACTACTTTTCGAACAGTTTTATTTCGGTGGCTTCTTGGCCGCACAAATTACAATTTGCGATGAAAATTTATGATATTTTAACCTTTTGCTCTGACTCTTGAGCTCCTACTTACATTACGAATTAATGATAATTATTTGAAAAGGCATTGCAGTTTGGAAACATCTCTATTACCACATCATACATATTAGTTAATGGCGTCATTAATTCATTATGGAATGCAAAAGAGCATCCGATGTGAAACTTGAAATGTTCAGCATGCCACAATTGCGAGACAGGATTCGAGCCCATGACCTCCCAGATAACAATCAAGACTGCAAAGTAACTCCTGGCGAGCAAGTGTAATTGCTAGGTTCATCCTGTGTGCAAGCTGTGAGGACACTAGCACAGTCTCTTGTCTCTTATTTATGAGGCTTCTAAACATCATCGTCACTAATTACCTCTTCTTCAAAACCTATGCGCATTTGAACATTATATGGAATTTGCGCATTATAAATGTTATTATTATTTTTTTTTATTTTTAAATATAGCATTTTGTTGGAACCTAATAAAATGCAAATCATGCAATAATTGTTTTCCAGTGAAACGACTTTTACAATATATCTCCGTAGCTTCCAAGCTTAAAACACCCTAAAAGAAGTACCACAGTACTTCTTTTAGGGTCTTTATTTCAGTCACAGCGAGATAATCTTCAACACTTAACTCTCCCTAGCAAACAACGAATGAACATGTAAAAATCGGAAAGGCACTTCCGGTTAAAACGAATTCTGTCAAAAAGACGTCAGCCATAAAAATTACTCAATAATGAATATTTTGTTGCGTGATTCCGCTGACATTCAGTGATTCCAGCTTTCCGTGACTCAGGAGTTAAAAATAATGAATTTTTTTCCAATTGTGCCCGGATTAAGACATCGACCATCACGAAGGCTCGCTAAGCTTTTGCTACTAGCACACCAAGATCGCATTCCACCACACAATAGAGCAGCTATTATGAATTCAATAAGTTTAGCTTCCAACGGTTAGCAATTGTTTTTAACACTGGAAGAGGTATTGGCTGGCATCCCACAGAGACAAGTGTTAAGTACACTAAATCGTAATTATCGGAAGTTATTCAAACATGACAAAGCAATTTAAACAAATTAAAATAAATTTCAAGTTTTGAAACCCACACCGACATGAAGTTACGGAATGTCAAATTAAAATGTTTGGTTATTCAAGCCATATTCACAGCGTAATTACCCAACAAGACTCGCTCTAGCCTCCAGCAATGTCATTGTCAGTGATTATTTTAGTCACTCAGTTGGGGCAATCCGTTCACAAGTGAGACGCGAATTGTTTTTACCGAACCATAAAATCACCATACCATTTGCAGTTCGATTGTCCTTTACATCACCAATTTCTTAATTGTTTGTTAATGTTAATATGATAAGGCAAAAATGAACATGAGTTTGTTGCCCTAGACTATTCATACCAGCCGGTGTAGGAAAAGTGCCTGATCTATCAAGACGTAGCTAGGACATGTCAGTGTAACTAAGTAAAATAACGCTGTCAAATGCCGCATAGTGTTTGGAGCAGAAGCTATTATAGATCAAACATTGGCGAGAGTGTTCAGCAGTGTGATACACAATGCTGCCTGAAATCCGAGGATGTCAACACTGACTCACTGAGTAACGAGGCCGGTCCAACGGCATGAATTAGGTGACAAAAAGAGTGCTCAAGCAGGTTCTTTCACACTAATCTTGCCACACTTTTTGACTCGCGAGTTTTCGATGAACTATCTTTTAAGGTTAACATCACAAGTTTCCGGACCAGTAATTAGAAGCTCTGTGTACTTCCAAGCTGAATATTGACTGGTAAACTCAAGTATGTGTCGCATAAATCGAACATGAATTAATCACAAAGTCAACATAAGCGAAAACATCCAAAGACACATGTTGTGCAAACATCTACTCTGATAGTTATCAACTTTTTCCCTTGCTCTTGCCCTCGCAAAGTTGTGGGTCTTGTTTTCTACTGTACTCAGTTATGTTTGCTCGATTATAAAGATGGCGAGAGGTTTGCTGAAGTGATCCGAATATTCTAATTTGTTTGAGGTGTAGTGTCGATTGCTATATCGACATGCCTACCTCACAACCTAATTGAAATTCAAAGAAGCTCTCTTCTCGAGGCAATACGTTTGATAAACAAACGAACATTTTTAAACCAGCTCTATCAGAGTAAAATCATGCACGACCTAAATTCGCTTCTTCACTTCGTTACGTCAAATGTATAAACTCTACCAATGGTTTAAGTAATGGTTGACTTACTTGTGCCCTTAAGATGAACCTGTCCAGTGTCCTCCGTGACCAAGTGTCAGGCGCTGGCTCAGATTAGTGACTGTTAGAAAGATCTTTCATGCTGTGAGATGGCTTCGCCGACATTTCTTTCATGTTCCATCGATCAATTTCATGAGTAATGAGCTTCTAAAACACGTATTAACGACCGTCTCGCGTCAGTGACTTGTTTAGAATGCATTACGCCATCGAAGCAATGAAGGGAAGCGAGTCGTAAATGCAGTAAATGATTTCTTTTAAAAGATTAGGACGCGTTAATCGTTTGAATAAAAGATTTTGAATAATGAATAGAAGGTGTCATTTCTATGTTTGCTTTGCTCATTTTTGAGAGGTTGTACCCAGTTAGATGCAATCGGAGATCAAATATACGATTTCTGATTGATTATAATAAAAAGAAGGAAAGAAGTCCTGACTAAATTAAAAAGTTGCGGACTATAATATGGGTGACTGTCGATAACCAATATAAGAAGTGATATTTTGCATTGAAGTTTATATGTAAGACATCAAACTATCGTTAATTTTCACGAAATCTTTCACTTCATCTAGTATTTTCGTAAAAAGAGTGAGTTCTTAGGTTACAAGGAAATTGCAAAATTCTGGTTTAAATTGCAGTCATATCTATTCATCTCAATGTCAATTTTAATCACATTGAAACAAAAGGTTACTCTCTTTTTGAGCTTAAAAGCAATTTTATAATGGAGACCCCAGTGTGCCTTTGTTGACTTATAATTTTATGATATGTTTTCCGGAGTAATCTAAAAGCTGAAGAATAATTACCAGCTGGCTATCGAACCGCTGACCAATACTGATAACTCAACTAATTGGAAGATTTCAATTTTAAGTCATGAACTTTCAGCACATACGTAGTAAAAGGTCGTTTACCAAAAAATCTTATATTAGTTTGAATTATTTATTATTTTTGTCTTGAAAAATTACTGTTGTTTTAATTTACGTCACCAAGTGTCTTATCTTACTTAAAATCAAGTCTTAAATGTCTAAAAAATATTCCCGGTTAGTTCTGGCAAGATCTTTAA
>JAHPZR010005357.1:0-11934 GCA_019787425.1 Platygyra sinensis
TCGAAAATTGACCAGTTTTGGTTCATCATGACGTTTGCTAAAAAGCACACATTTTCCATTAAGGTTGATAATGTTACAAGGCAATTTGAATCTTCTCGTACTCTGCATGGTTCTCCAGCCAACATTTCTGTGATTATTTCAGTAAAACATTCAAAAATTCTAGTGAGAAGATGGCCTGTTTACAACTTCGTATATTGTTTAATTTTCAAATTTGTGGAACCTTTCTGCCGGTAGGTTGAAGCTAACCCGGTGCCAATGCATTCTCAGTGCTTTTATTCAGCGGCCATTGTAACTTTGCATAAATGGCGCCTAAATTTGAATAACAATACTTGGTACATCCTTAGCCTCACATTCATGTGAAAATTCCTTTGTCTTGAAACATTAATGTGAGGCTAAGGATGTACCAAGTATTGTTATTCAAATTTAGACGCCATTTATGCAAAGGGTCTATGTCAACTTCAAACTGGACTATTGCTATATTCTAGTGGAATTTTGAGTCTTTCAGTCATAGTTTTTTTCTTTTAAAGTGTAGTTTTCTTGATTTGTTTGACGTTTTTTTTTTCTTGTAAACAGCCAACTGGTCTGCCTCCCGCCAGTTGGGATTCTTAAAATAAACCTAGTTATGTTTATTGAATATTAATTTATCATTGTTTGAATATTAATTTATCATTGTTTGTTTACATTCGTTCTGAAAAGTCCCAATAGGGGTGGCCAATTACGTATACATTTACATACGTTTGCAGTTAGTTGCAAGATAATAAAGCTAGCTCCAGGTCATACATCAGTCTGGACAATGCCCCTTTTTAAAAGATCTAGAGAAAACAAGGGTATGTAAACTTAAGAAACCCTAGGAGCAAGAGAATTTATGTTGCTAGGGACTGGAAAATAGTTTTTCTTTTCTTTTTATTGTTTTCTTTCATTGGTGGCATGTGAAGCCAAAGGAAGATGGAAAAAAATGGGCTTTTTATATCTTTCAGCACACAGTAACTCTTTGCATCACTAAAATGATAATTTTTGCTGTATTTTAGATACGCTGTCCAATAATGACCCTTCGTCAAAAGTTACTATTAATCAAAAGACCGAGAAAAACTGAATAAACTGTATTATTATCAGGGAAAAAACACCTGAGTAAACACTTTAATAAGGTTACTTTAAGTAGGTTACTTAACCCATTGACTCCCGTGCCGGCGGTGACCGGTCTTGACAAGCTTTGGCCTTTCTTCCACTTCTGGCATCATCACTTTTGACCAAAATTGGCATCATCTATACTCAACTTCTGGTAAAAATTGCCAACTCAATGAGGCTCTCTTAGAAGTTTTTTAACCACAAGCAAGCCCAGTAGAAGGTCAATCACTGCAGCAAAAAGAAAAGGAAAGGAGAGAAAGGAAAGGGGAAAAACTTTCCAAAAATCGAAAAGCCTAAAGACGCAGGTCACCTGATTTCTGCGCATGTCTGAGCCAAAATGCCGTAAAACGCGATACTAGTGGCAAGAAGGGCTAGCTGTTGCATTGCAAATGCAATTTCGACCAGATGAAAGCTAATTTGGCCGAGATTTAGCCTCAAAACAACCAAAATGTCCAAAAACGCATTTTTGGCAAAAAGCTCCGGGGGTCAAAAGGGTTAATATATAAACTTCACGGCATTCTAGGCTGTGAAAATCCATCGTAAATAGTTATAGGAGGTAAATTAGCAGCTTGAATATTTCTGCCAAACAGGTCGTTTTCATCGGTTTCATTAAAGAGTGGTTCTCATATGCCGCCGACCTACCTGGGACATACACTGTAGCCGCCAGCATGGCCTGGGACAACGCTGCGGCATATGTGAACATTTATCTGTCCCAGGCATTGACCGCCGGCTTGCCTGCGAAGTTGAACTCAGCTCAACTTCGCAGGCAAGCCGGCGGTCAATACCTGGGGAAGGTTATGTGTCGGCGATAAACGTTCACATATGCAGCGTTGTCCTAGGCTGTGCTGGCAGCTATGTTTCAAGTAGATCGGCAACATATGAGAACCAGGCTTTAAGAGTAAAAGTAATTCGCTAATCTTGAAGCAAATTTAAAGGAAATTGAATGAAGAAACTGGTGACAAAACCGGATAAATATTGCCAGTATCATGCCTGTCAAGCAAACATCATTTTTCCACATGTAAGGAGATGTAGTATGATAGAATCTGACTAGTTTGCAGCTGATTGTCCCGTCACACTGTAAAAATGTTTTACTCACTTGTCGTGTTTGTGTTTCCGGCCTTTGGTCGACCTCTGATGCCCGACGTTCCGGAACCTTTATACTTATTTGGCTTGAGCCATGCCCCCGTGTCCGACGTGCAGGATAGAAGAGAAATAATGGTATCGTCATGTAGCGGACCTATTTTACAGCGCTACAAGGGTCTGAGTTATTGCCAAATGAACAGTAAGCCATCTGCGAAGTCAACCATCTTGTTGCAAGTTCTGTTGTTGTTCGACCCATGGAGACTGGTGCCAAATTGTAACCAGTATTCAGTACAAACATGGACAAAATGAGGAATGATCAATATTAAGGCTTTGCAAAATATTTTACATTATTTTGCTTCAATCAGAAAACTAAATATCACTATATATTGCGATTAATTGTTTTAATTGTTTCTGTAATAACTGTATAGCCAGTGTTATAAGTTTAATTAAAAGTCTCACATTAGGCTTGGCCAGAAGCGTTTTCATGACTCGTAGTAGAGTTATTTTATTTTTCTTTTGTTTTGTTTATACGAAATCAATCTTTCAAATTTATAAAACATTCTCTTTCCTTTTAAAATTATCTAGGCTGGGAAAAAAACTGATTTTACAGTGATTTTTAAGTCAAAATTAGGTTTATGCAAATGAGGTCATTTTGAAAAAGTATTGCATAATAATGATGCCAGGAAAGCAGCAAATCTTAATGACCCAAATTTTTCTATCCTATTTTGGATTATAGGTGTCTTTAGGTAACTCATGATGTGTGTCTTGATTCTTGATAGGATTACAGGTACAAATTATGATTTCTTGAAGTTAGGCTATTTTTCGTGTTTTCAGTGGGGTCAAAATTTGAGTAAATTTAGTGCCATGCCTATCTCTTCCCAATAATTATATCCGCCAATGCCATACACCATGTTAAAGTAGGTTCTTAGTGCAAACATTCTATACCATTATATATGCTGTGAGCTTTCTACATTTCTTGTATTGGTACTCGAAAGTTACCTCTCATATTGGTGTTTTTTTGTACTCTGAGACCCCAAAATAGGACCCCCCCTGAAAAAGCAAAAGGAAGATAGAACGAAGACAAATAAAACTGGATCTAGTAATAGCTCATCAAGGTCAATGTTTTCACCAAGTTTCATTGAATTTGGCCGACCTCGATTTCCAAGGTCTGACACGCTTTCTCAGTCAGGGCCTCTTAAGATGACTGACTTTAATATTTTAAATAAAGCCTTGAAAGTCGCATGGATACCACGCATAAAATCCGAAAACGTCGCATCTTGGAAAATAATTCCTAACGTAACCCTAGAGAGATATGGAGGATTGCAATTCTTGATAAATTGTAACTATGACATTAACACACTACAGGTCGGCATTCTACCATCGTTTTACGTTGAAGTACTAAAACAATGGCAAATGACTAAAGATACTACAAGAAGTGAGACCCAGCTCACTCGTGAAGAGGTAATTTGGAATAATCGAAAAATTTTAATCAATGGAAATCCGGTATTCTACAAGAGTTGGTTTGACCAAAATGTAATACGCATCCAAGATCTCCTTCAAGAGGACGGTAATTTTCTGTCGTTTAAAAACTTTTGTAATCAGTTTAAGTTCAAAACACCATTCACCCTCTACTTCGGTCTTATTAATTCCATATTGACTTCTTGGAGGTTAGTATCTCAAAACCCTCCTTCGCTATGCCCAGAAAATGAGGAAAAAGAAAAAGTCATTTCTACAAAATACGTGTATAACTTGCTGTTAAAAAATTCCTTCGTACCACCTACTGCCGAAGCTAAAATCTTAAGACATGGTTTCACTCCTGAAACCGTCCAAAAAGTGTATGAATTACCTTTCCAGATCAAGCATGACATTAAAATAACAATGTTTCAATATAAAATTATACATAACACTCTCGCAACTAAAATGTCTCTCTTTAGAGCTAACTTTTCTGACAACGACATATGTCCTCAATGCCTTGCCGAAGCACACTCCCTAGATCATATGTTCTTACGCTGCTCGTCCGTTGTAGCCTATTGGAAGACCTTTCAAAATTGGTGGACAAATAAAACGAAAGAGCAACTAACATTATCCAATAGTATGATTTTATACGGTGTTTTTGAAAAAACGGAACATAGATACTCTTTGAACTATGCGCTTCTAATTGCGAAATTTTCCATATACTGCAGTTGCCTACACGACGAGAAGCTCTCTTTCGACAGTTTTCTCATACTTCTAAAAGAAAAATTAAACATACAGAAAGAAATAGCTCTTAAAAACAAGTCTTTAACTGCTTTCCAAAAATCCTTTCAACATTTCCTTTAAATAGGCACTGATGACGTGGTTTATTGTTAACTACTGAAGTAAATGTTGTAAATAGTGTTTTTTTAGCTACGTAAACTCAACGACGTCATGTGTATTAACTATCATATTGTACTGTAAGTAAGTATTTTGTTACTATTTTCCTCTTTTTTATTTAATTTAATTTATTTTTTTTTATTTTTTTTTTTTCGTTTACGTATATTATCATTGTAAATTGGTCATAATAAATCTATTATTAATAAAAATAAAAAAAAAATCTAAAATCTTGCTGACTATTAAGTTTTTTGGTACAAAAAGGAGACGATATAACTGGTCAGAGATTGTAATGCAGCGTCCATATTGAATCAATTTTGCAATGGTATAGAAACTGTAGATTGTAGTGATGTTAACGTATTGTAATATACAGTAAAAAAAATGTAAATGTAAAAAAAAAAAAAAAAAAAAAAATCAATTAAAATCTCTCATGAAAAGAGAAAAATGGCAGCTAAACCTACCTTGGGAAAAGTCACATCTGCACAATTTGTTCCAGACCACCATTTCTGCATCTTAACTTCTCCCGTCATTCCTTCGGGAGGTGCTCCCTGATACGCCATCCAATCAACAGTCGCGAATGGGTTAAAGTTTTTCGTCTTTCTCCCAGATTGCATTGCGCAAACTGTAAAATTCTTTGTATTGATGTTTTCAGTCCAGGAAGTAATAGCGTCGTGCACAGTTTCAGAATCGTTTAGATTCATGTGATTGACGGTTATCTGCACATGGACCTGTTTATCTGGATAAAAGCGGTATGGCGGAAAAGCGACCGTCTGACAGCTTGAATCAGACCACTTTGGAACACGAAGAAGTTCTTCTCGGCCATGCACAATTGGAAAACCTGTTTAATGAATTGAAAAATTAGTCATCTTATCATTTGCCAATTGTCAAATCTTATTTGATTTCAGTAACTAACCTGTGCAAAGAATGTAAAGACAACTAGGACCTTCTACCTTTGATATCTTAAGATTTTAATTTAGAAAGACCAGCTGCCTACCATGGCAATCAGCAAACGAGCAATGAATATATCCATAATAGCAGTCGGTTTTTTGGGTTATACAATTTACTTTTAAAATTTCCGTCTCCGACATGGAGAGTCACATTCATGGAAAGTTGCCCAATTAGTTTCAAGCTACCGAAACAGGAGCCACACGCGCTAGCACCGATAAGCCATCCGTTTCAAGCAAAAACAGATTAGAACAGACATGTACATTGTTCAATTTAACAGAAACCCTTTCCTACCCTCACAGCTTCCTGGGTGATACACAAGATTTTTCTCCAGTCCTCTACAGTAATACAGCTCATGCCAGCATTTGTTGTCGTATGTTGTCCCATTCGCGGTGCACACTGGGTCATGATAGGAAGGGCAGTCTTCGTAACACACACAGCGAGCTTCATGGGCGCTGAAAGTCTTACACACTCCAAATGATGGACAATGCACGTCAAGGCATGGGTTCAAGTCTGTAAAACAAAAGAGTGTTTTGACTGAAGTTGTTTTGTGTATTATGACCTGGGCGTATTACCTTATATGGGCTATACAGATATGTGTGGCCCCAAAGGGTAGAGTTTTCAGCCGTTTTGATCATAAATAGGGTGTCAATTTTAGCCATTTAGGTCATAAATATAGGGTTTGATTTTTGAACTCTAGTCTTAAACTGGGTATGTTTTTAGAAGAAGCTACTTTTTTATCATAACTTATAAGAACGATCAACAAAAGACCTTCAGGATGCCTTTAACATCGGTCCAAACTAGGGAACTAAGAAAAAGGTAGGTCTGAAACACTAATTTAGGATAAAGTTATACATATCAAAATTTTGGTCAGGTCATGAATAGAGTAGGGAAAATCGCAGATTTGGGTCCTAAATAGGATAAGAGTTTTGGGAAATGGGCCACACACTCCCACCCAATTTTCCTTGGAGATTCCCCCTCCCGGGGTATAATGTAAAAATATCACATGGAACAATAACCGCTTTGATTTGAGAGTAGTAAAGTAGTAAAGCTCACAGTAGTAAAGGCAAGTTTTGCCTTTACTATTGTCTCCTCTGGCTGCATTACTAGTCCGTGGGCCACAATAAATTTTCTTACCAGTTTCAAGGACAAATTATGAGTAGTGCCATTTTGAAGAATGAACCAAAGTATTGAAAAAATATATGATAGCCATCTTTAATATGTAGCTTAAGGGTTTGATTTTAAAAGTAAAAATCTCCAAAATTACCCTCCGGCGTGAAAACGAGGCTCTACAATAAAAGTGTCTCAAATATGCAGAAACTTTAAGGCGTTTGATAGACAGGAAGAAAAACAAATCGAATATGTTGCTTTTTAATATTTTTGCAATGTTCAGCTCAAAAATGGGCTTCTTATCACCTTTTGGTGTAATGATATGCTTGATTTGCTATCCATCATAAGTAACCAATATGGTGACCTACATGTCAGGTATGAAAATTAATTATTCTGCTTTTTTGCAGAATACTTGGTTTTTATTATTGCATTTCTTCTTTCTAATAAGGTATTTAAAAATACTCTCGCAAGCACTGTGAAAGAACCAACTACCAGGCTGCAATCTGGTGCCGGAGTCTCCAGAGTCATCCACAGATACCCTCACCAGCTGGACATGGGTCTCGAGGAAGACAGGCTGGTAGTTAACTGGATGAGTAGGGAACCAGCCCCCGGGGCTGTGTTGGAGTTATTATCGTGTCGCTGTAAGAGGCGCTGCCAGCTGCCAAACTGTACTTGTCTTTCAAATGGTTTAAAATGCACGGATTTGTGTAAGTTGAAAGACTGTGACAATGTCGTCATGAGAACCCAGTTAAGGCTATCACTGACACAGATGACGAGGGTGAAAATCGATGAAAAAAATAAACCCTGGCCTTGTAATAATGAAAGACATCACCGTTAACTAGGATCCCCTCATCAGTATAACTGAGATTTTGAAGAGGTATATTATGCTTCTAAGATCATGTTAGAAGACAAACGATTGATCTTTATTTATTCTGTATCTGTATCAATGCATACGTAATCAGAGAAATATGGCTTCCACAGAAGTGTCTTTAATTAATCACCCAAATGTGCTTTAGGCTTATCATCAACAGGCCAAAGAAGCGTGGTTAGTTTGTACTTGGCAAGAATCACTTAACTGTGAGGAATTCTTGTTAGAAGGTCGAGGAGGGAAAACAAAAAAATTCAAGAAAAAGAATGTGGAGAAACTTTTTTTAAGAAATAAAGGTTGGTTCCCATAACAACCAAACAGAAACGTCTTTACAAAGTTATCTCAACCTCTAAACATGCTGCAGAACTCATTTACTGTATTTAATCCAGAGTTAGTTCACTTTTTCAAAGTCAAACTTCTTGTATATTGCAACAGTCAGTCAACAAAGGTAATCATTAAACAATATCGGTGACATCATTTGACCACGTGATTTCACATAAAAGCTACATTGTAAGCGTGGCTATCATACATAAAGATAAAGTAGAGTGAACAGGGTTTCTGAAAATGTACGATAGCCTTTGTCCCCAAGAGTGGTAAGAAATTGGGAATTTTGTTGTCCTGGCCCATGGCCTATACAGGTTGATTTCATAACGGGAAAGTATAAATAACTAATGCTATTAGGAACTGATCAAGTGAAAGATTTCTTCCTTAACTACCCAAATTTATTAGTTTGATAGTCGTCCAAAACTTTAAGTACCAAAAACCGAAAGAGTTCATTGTGAATGTGTAAATAATACAAACCTCCAATGACAGCATAGCTGACAGACAGAGGGTCATGTTTACTTCCTGATCCACTCAAGTCTTTGACGCAAACCCTCATGGCTGTCAGACCAACTTCCTGAAGGAGAAATGAAATATTGAATGTTATTAAACGTCGTGTAACCTTTCATAATGAACGATTGTTTCAGACTATGAAAACGACGAGGCTGCAAAGTTAACCAGAATAAACGAACGGAGAGAATTAAGGAAAGCAAACTACTTATAAAAGTAAAATCTAAAGTGTAATTAAAATATTTCTTTTTACAAACAATTCAGTCTTCAAAACATATTATTAACACTAATGGACTATTTAAGTCTTAACAATACAATAATAAAATTTCACGCACCACAATAGTGTCTTGATGTTTTCCGTCAAATGGCAAGAATTCCCGGATGCAAACTTCAAAACTTGCAGAATTCACGTTTTCCAACCAAACATACATTGCATCATTATGCTTTGTGCTACGAGCGTACTTAGCTGAGACAAATACAGAAGGTCTTCCACGAAAGCTCTGTAAATTACACGAAGTTATGTTACAATTGATGCATGGCTAACCAAAGGAGAAAGTTTATGGGAGATCAATGTTGCTCGAGAATCATTTTTACCAAGTTGTGAGGAATGCTGAGCAAACTGATTAACGGAAATCACATTAGAGCATACCGCAATCCCCGTTTCCAATTACTGAACTAATGCTTGGACAGGTACCTTGAGAACAAGGAGGTGACACGCTCTCAAAAGTGTGTCATTGATAATGTGTTTGAATAGTTTGCTAAAAATAAGAATTTCAGTTTCAGTAGCTTTGTTAACCATGATGTCAGCCGGTTAGGTTTTTGTGAAATACTTTTTTAAATTTTTGGAACTAAATTTGTTTTTAAGTTTGCGCATGCTTATCAAAACAGAAAACTAAACTGGGATCTTAACAAGGACAAACATTGATATATGAACGGTTTTCTATGTTGGTTCACTGTCTAACCTGTGAGAATGTAACTTTGTCACATTTGCTTTCTGTTGTCCACATTCCTTGAAAAGTCACACTGCCATGCATCATTTTTGGATGATTTTGATAGGCCAGCCAGTTGATAATTCCAGTTTTATTTGATCCAGTCCCTGTTTCACGTGAACAGACCTCAAATCCACGTGTACTTATTGACTGAACCCACACAGCAGAAGGCGAGTGAACACGTGAAAACTCTTCACCATAGCTCATTGACACGTGCACGGAAACCTAACGGGAGTAGACTGATTTTAATATTTCAATAACATAAATTTACTTATTAAAAAAATAATCTATACTTAGCTTTAGACCTGAAATTGCTTCTCTGACAGTTAAAGTTCTAATATGGTTCAACTTGTTTAGTAAATTAAACCTGCATAAGGAACTTTAATACTTGAAACTTTTTAATAAAACAGCATTTAAACATTGAATGATTTCCGGCTATATATTCTGAAATTGAAAGGCGCACTTAAATTTACCGATCCCGTAAACCCTTGAGACAATGAAATGTTCGTACAAATAGCCAGTTTGTTTGTTTGTTTCACGTGAGCAGACCTCAAATCCACGTGTACTAAAGGAGTGAGCCCACACAGCAGAAGGCGAGTGAACATGTGAAAGTTCTAATTCACCGTAGCTCATTGACACCTGCACTTGAACCTAATGAGATGAAAACATTTATTATATAGCTGGCTCCGCGAGCGGGCAAGAGGAATCAAAGCCCTCGATGTGATTGGTTACCCGAGCGGGTAAGATGGAGTTATCTTCATAGGCGTACGGGCATTTTTTTGCCAGGGGGGGCGGTGAACCATTTCCCCAAAAAAATTCTTACAAGTTGCCCAAATTTTACGAAACAGTCGAAAGGAAACGAGGGTCATACGATGCACTAACAATGGTCTACAGATGAAGTGAAATTTTTTTTTGATATATGAATCTACATATGAGTGAAAAACACTTTAAGCTTAGAAGAAATAGCTGTCTCTTCCATTTCGACGGCCGAAGATATCAATGATGCGGTCCATGTCATTGCTGACAACAAAGTTGGCATATGCCCTTTCAATGGTAATAAGAGCAATGTTGCTGACACGTTGTTGCCCCATGGTGCTGCGGAGGTAAGTTTTCAATTGGCGCAACGCACTGAATGATCGCTCTGCTGAACACGATGTAGCAGGTATGACTGTAAAGATATGCACCACCTTTGAAAACTCTGGAAATATATCGAATAGATCATTCTCGTGCATTGTCTCTAGTATTTCTGAAACTGTCATGTAGCCTAATCCGCGCACGCGACGAAAACTCGCGTACATTTTCTGCTCGGCTTCCAGAATCTCGCCGTCGATGTTGTAAAACTTAGCAATGCGGGAGAAGCTTTCTTTATCAGGTGTTTCACTGTTACAGATATTTCCCAGAGCACAATAGATTTCCTGGTCATTTCCCCTAAACCTGAGCTCAAGCTCGGACAGCACCTTGTCGATGGAAGCATAGTAAGTGTTATTAAATACGGTGGTACGATTCCGGTGTCAGCTGCGTTTGTCGTTGCGCGTGTTCACCTACAAGGGCTTGGAGGCGGCGCGATGGCGTTTGTCCGGGTGCCCTGGCCTCTGGTAATTCAAACTGAGAATTGGTCAGCCACTTCTTAATTTTCAGACCCATTGCTGATGCTATCTGCCATACGCTGTTGAAACTTTCTTCGTTCCGACACTGGCGTAGGGTTTGAATGGTGATGTCGGCATTTCTACGAGCGGAGATGACGTCAACCGTCTTACCCTGAAGATATCGAGACAGACTAGTAGTTTTGCTCAGGATTACTTTTCTCGAAACTACGGGCGTGAATTTCACTGGCTTTACGCACTTAAATTCACACGAGAAGTGGTTGCCTAACACGTGACTCAGATCTTCTGAGAGCCTCCAGACTCCACTGAGTCGATAATCTACAATATGATTCTAGAATGTTATGCCGAAATTGATTCTAATTAATTTACAACACCAACTAGTGCAGTGCAGTACAGTACAGTGCCAAAAAAAAATAAAAAGATAGTTGTATATCAACTTATGATTCCCTTTACTAATGACCAGAAGCTCCGGTCACGTGCTAGGCAACCGCTGTCTTGTGTGAATTTAACTGGCTTTACAGTGCCGACTTGAGGTAAATATCTATCTATTCAGAAAACAGCTCGAAAACATCTTAAATAATTGGCTTTGGCCAAATTTCTCTTGCTGCCCAAAAAAACTAGGTTGCCCAAAATTTTGGGGGGGCTGCAGCCCCCCCCCCCCCCCCCCCCCCGCGCCCCCGGCCCGTACGCCTATGGTTATCTTGCCCGCTCGGGACTAAACGCAGTGTCCCGCAAAAAAAATTTTCCGCAAGCCATAAAATAAATTCTTTATTGACTAAGCTTGTTCGGAAGAGACGGCTGGATATTGGCCAAGTTCATTTTTTGCGTCTATGGACCGAAACGGAGTCGAGGTCCATAAACTCGCAAAAAAAGAAGTTATTGACCTCACACTTGGTCATTAACTAATATAATACAATATGAGCACACAACAACAAATCACTCTTCAGTAAGTAGAATAGAATAGAAACTTTATTTATCCACGAGATCATTTCACTAAAGAGTGGTCTTCTCAAGCGGTGCACATTGACCT
>JAHPZR010005358.1:0-29958 GCA_019787425.1 Platygyra sinensis
AATAACAACTTCGGACGCCTTTTTAAAAGAGCTATTAGAAATTTGGGCAGAAGTAAACTTTGAACCCGAAATAGCTTCGAAAGATCACTTTTTTGACCAACAACTTTGGCACAACTCTTTAATAAAGATAGCCAACAAAACAGTTTTTTTTCAAAATTGGTTCACTAAGGGAATAACTCGGGTGAAACATCTTTTAGGACCTGACAACAACTTTCTCTCGTTAAATGACTTTCGCTGTAAGTATGAAATAGACCCTCGCCCTCTCAGCTTCTATGGATTAATATCGGCTGTAAAGGCTCTCCGGATCGATTCTAATTTTCAAGATTTGCAGAACACCAACCACGAAAAGGAGCCACTTACAACAAGAATTCTAGAAGCCAAAAAAGCAACTACATTAATATACAAAATACTGATTGGTAACAAGAGTTTAACCCCAGAGTCAAGTCAAAAGAAGTGGCTAGAGGATTGTGGCCTACCAATAGACGACAACATAAATTGGGCTGCTGCCTATCTTTAAGCTAAAAAATGCACAAAAAGCACTAAACTGATAGAGTTTTAGTTTAAATTCCTACATAGACGTATATCAACCAATAAGTTCTTATTTAGAATAGGTCTAAGGGGCGACGGAAATTGCAGCTTTTGTCAAACTTCCTTAGAGTCAATAATTCATCTTTTTTGGTCATGCCGCCAAACATCTCACTTTTGGAATAGACTTATCGAATGGCTAAAAAACTTAAATTTACTCCCTAGAGAGTATACTTTGACAAATCTCACTGCGTTGGGTCTGAGGCCAGATAGCTCTCAATTTGCACTTCTTATTAATTACTGCTTTCTCTTAGCACGATATCACATATGGCTCGCTAAAACAAAAGAAGGTCATCCAAATCTTACGCATTTCATATGCACACTAAAATCACGATATGAAATAGAAAAAAGAAGTGGAGATACAAAGAAATGGGAACCTCTTGCAGGATATATGCGGATTTAATTGATATTTCAAATTATATTTTCTACACCTATCTGTACTTATCGCCTACTTATTAGTCTATTTCTAATCTCCTATCAGGTGCTCATCTCATGTCATCTATAATGTACCACATGCCTTTGGTCTGTCTTTCATGTCTCTATTTCAGTGTAAATTTAAGCTGTAATTAATTATCCATTCTTCGTCTATTTTTTCTTTGCCCCTTGTTGTCACCGTATTTGTTAGTGTATTGTAAGTCTAGTAGATATTGTAAAGAAAAAATAGGTATTGCATTATATGTTTTGTAAGTAGTGCTTGTAGTGCAATGTAAATGTAAATGTAAGTATAATTATTAGTATTGTTAGTAGTGTAAGTGTTTTGTCCTGTAAATAAAATTAATAAAAAAAAAAAAAAAAAAAAAAACTTAGAGATTAAAAAACAAATATCTACCGTCACGGTTTCCCAGAATAAATTTCAGCAGAAGTGGCACAAAATACTTCATACACTATAGTTGCTATATAGTTTGCGGGCAGGTTCCAGGTAAGCCTGCTCGCAGTCTATACTTTTACGTCCTTATCTTTTGAAAAACGCGCCATCAGGCCACCTCTGATCACGTGCAACAGCGGTCAACATTTCGAGGGTAACAGTGAACTGTTTCCCGTTTGACGTCATAGTTTTCGCAATGTTGCCCGCTCATGGCATTTGGCGGGAAACAGTTTCATTGTTAGATGTCATGTGACCATAAACTAGCCAATGAATGGGCGCGCTGTGGCGGGAATTGAAAAACGCCAGCTATATAACAATGTAAGTTGCATGTTAATAAAAAAAAAAGAAAAAAAATGCGTGAAAAATAAAAACATTAATCGCGGATAGATCGTAATCAATCTCTGAGGATGAAAGCTATTGAGCGGGTTTTCATGTGGTACTTGTGCACGAGATAGTTCTAACTTTTAATTCTATGGATTAATCCCTAGTGTGTGTGATCCATTGAAGTATGCTGTATCTGTTATAAAGAGAGAACGATGATTGATCATTTCTTGATATTGGCAAGCCGATACCCAACTCAGTATTTATATCAATAATCAAAGTCTTCTTTTTGGAATAACCTTCAGAAGGAGCTGACTTCTTTACTGCTCACAAAAATGTCTATTCTGGCTAAAATTCTGCTCGGTAAAATAACGTTTTTAACCTGCTTATTCGAACTAAATATTGGAAATTCAATGAACGCCATCCTATAAAATATCACGCATTGCAATTAAGCGAGTATATGTATTGGACCCCGAGAAAGAATCGGCCATATAACACCTGTACGTCCCCATAAGAGCGACCTCTCTGTCCCCAAGTGGCCTTTATGGATATTTGACTGTACAATAGTTGGATGTGATTAGGGCCATTACTAAGTGTCTTTTTTCAGTGGGTGTCCATCTACGACAGCTGTTGATTAGTAGAGTTCACGGTGGTGGACGAGGGTGGTTGTCTTACCATTTAGTAGTTAATAGAGTGGTTTTGTTATCTCTTAGCAAGTTCAGCCTAAAATGGATCACAACTAGAGATTTCGCAAGATCTTTTAGGGTATTGAGCTGAAATAAAATATGTCAGCAGATATTTGACTCATTTGCAATCGTTTCTATCGCAGTTATTAAAATTCTAAAAGTGTCAATTGATGTGTTGCTTTAGAATTGTGTTACCTCTTAGGAGTGAAAAAAAATTGAAGCCATCCCCACAAATTGAGATCTTGGTACCACATAGGGGCTCGTTTCAAAATTTCTGACAAACACCTCCCACTCCCCCCCCCCCCCCCCCACTCTTTTGATATGGAGGGGACCGGCGATCCTTGCACCCTTTTTTCACCAAACCCGTCGATCCGCCAAAATTTTCGTCCGTGTCCGATTTTGTATTGTTTGAAAAATTCCTGTAGCGTATTAGTAATGATTATTTTGTTTCTTAAATTTTTTGATTTATTTACCTGCTAGCCTATATGATAAAAAGATTGTGTTTTATATTCTAGGATTTAGGAGGTCCATCTCGTATAAGCCTTGTGGTTTCTTATGGCCCTCCTTACCGCTTCTATTAATTTATGAATTTATGAATGTATTTTATTATTTCGTGATGTATAACTAACTGTGGCTAATAAACTTCAGTCTTCATTTTCACTCCAACAGTATTTGAGATGGTTGTTTTTACTTTTTCCCTTCTTTCCTTGGGTGGGTGAGGTACTCCTTCGTATAAACCTTAAAAGTATGTGCAGCACTAAAAAGAATAGGTTTTGCGTACTTTTGTCTGAAATAAGTTATACATTTCAGCCGTTATGGCCTGCTATGGGACAAAGTTTGTGCGCACGGGATAGAATTGATATTTTAGAGCGGTGTAGAAAGTCAGCAGGCAATTACTTTGGTTTTAGTTTCGGTTTTGCTACAGTTTGAGATTGGTCGAGTAGTCTAATAATATTATTGGTAAGTCATTGTTTTAGTGTTTGGTTTTACAACACTCAATTGAAAACCGCTCCGCCGTTGTGACCATCCATCTCTTGATGGAGACTGGTGATGAGGCGCTAGAGTGGAGACGTGTGCTTTGGCGCTCCGTGGAAAAGTTTTCGTAGAAAACGCACTGAAATACCTCTCCTGCTCCCTAGTTTAAACGTTTTAGTTTCAAAACGTGTAGAAGCAGGATGCCACCGAGAAAGCCTCAGACGCAAGGAAAGCGTGCGAGAGAAAGTGGTTCTAATAGCGACCAAGATGGCGACACTATTTACCTTGAAATGCTAGGACGGATTTCAGCGCTGGAAAGCAAAGACAAAGAAAACACGAAGAGGTTAGAAAATATGCAATCTGTGCTCGACCAAGCAAATGCAGAAATCTCTCTGCTACGCGTGCAAGTCAGGTCGCTGGAAGAGTCCCTTAAATTTACACAAGCAGAGCATGAAGAGGTCAAGGAGAGAGTTAACACGTGCGAAGAAGATCAAATGAGGAATGAAGATGAGCTTATCCGACAGAATATTTACAGCAGACGTTGGAACTTAATCATTTATGGGATAGAAGAGTCCGAGACAGAGAATTGTGCAGTTCAAGTCAAAGATGTGATGTTGTCCGCTTTAAAGATCAACGAAGAAATAGTCAACTCAACGAAATTCTGTGGCGTGCATCGTTTAGGTAAGTCTAAACAAATTAGTGGAAGACCCAGACCGGTTATTGCGCGTTTTACCTGTCGAGAAGATCGAGAACTGGTTTGGCGACAAAGATTCAACCTAAAAGGCAGTCGTTATAGTCTTGCCGAAGACCTGCCTCCGGCTGTACGGAAAATCAGAAAAACGATATTAGTACCAGCAATGAAGGAAGCACGAAAGACAGCGGGTACGAGAGCTACAATCACTGGAGACCGTCTTATTGTAAACGGAAAGCGTTACACTTTTGACAAAATTCCAAAAAAATGGAGTGGACACAGCGAAAGCTGAATCACAAGGTTATGTCAGACTTGTCTTAATATTATTGTTTTTCACTCTTCTTCTTTCTTTTTTTTGTATTTTAAAATGTTTATTTTTATTCGGAGTGCCAAAGAAAAATTACGTTTTTGTTTAAGTCGTATTTAGCCAAATAATCTTTATAGCCATCAGCCAGTCTGAAATGCGAAAATTTAAATTTATTCCTTCGCGTTCAGGTCTTCAGTTCAGACCTTTTAATGTTATTTTTCTTGTCTTATCCTGTGTAAGTTTGTTTAATTTATTTTCTGATTTGCTTTACACATACGTTTTTCAATTGCAATCAAACAATCAAACACACCTAGAATGTAAATCGGATGTCATTTATATCATCATGCAAAATGAAACTCCAAAATGCAAATTTCAGCAGTCTAAATCTGTCAGAAACTGTGAAAACTGTCGAATCGTACGAGTGGTTTGTTGGTCCTCTGGGATCTGTGGCAACACCCTTTGCTTTAATTCTAAATGACTAATCTTTGTGATATCAAAGGCCTATCGGTAAACATCAGGGGACTAAACAAATCACTAAAACGTCGCGCCGTGTTTAGGTGGCTGCATCATCAACACAGCTCCTTTATCTTCTTGCAAGAGACTTACAGTGTAAAAAAATGCGAAAACATCTGGCGAGCAGAATGGGGAGGCGAAATTGTCTTTAATCACGGCACAAATCATAGCAAAGGGACTATGATTCTTTTTCATCCAAATTCAAATTTCAAAATTGAAAAACAAATTACCGACAAAAACGGTAGATACATAATTATTGACGGGATGTGTGCAGATTCACGACTGGTACTTGTAAACATTTACGCACCAAATGATGTCCATCAACAAGTGTTGTTTTTTAAAGAATTACAACATCAACTTAAAGATTATGCAGAAGAAACAATAATCATAGGTGGCGACTTCAACTGTACTTTGACTGACATAGATAAGAAGGGCGGAAACCCTTTCTCCCGGAAAACACCAGTAATTCAAGAAATTAATAATTTATGTAATATGTATGAGCTAATTGACATCTGGAGGCAGCGAAATCCAAACGAAGAGAAGTTTACGTGGAGAAACAAGTCTTTTAAAATACAATGTCGTCTTGATTATTTCTTAATCTCCAGACAGCTTGTGAACCTGACCAACAAATGCACAATTGTTTTCGCACCTGAAACGGACCACTCTGCAATTTTTATTCACCTCCAAAGTGCAGAACTCAAACAAAAAAAAGGCCCAGGTTTTTGGAAATTTAATCAGTCACTCCTTCACGATGAAACTTACGTATCATTGCTGCGCGCAGAAATTGAAAAATTCAAGCAAAAGTACACTGATGTAGAAGATTTAAATCTGCGATGGGATCTGATTAAAATGGAGATTAGAGGTTTTACCGTGAAATATTCCAAAATCAAATCTAAAGAAAGAAAGTCCACCGAAACTATACTCCAGAGCCGCATTAACGATCTGTTTAAAAGAGCTGAAGCAGAACCAAATAATAAGCATATAATTTGTGAAATTCAAAGCATCAGATTACGCCTAAGGAAGATTATGCAATACAAGACGAAAGGTGCAATTCTAAGAAGTAAGGTGAGGTGGCACGAAGATGGTGAACGCAACACCCGTTACTTTTATAACCTTGAGAAAAGAAATTATGAAAAAAAGACAATTGCAAAATTAAAACGCTCAAACGGCACCGTCACAAATGATCAATTCGAGATTCTGCGAGAGCAAATGGAATTTTACAAAGCCCTTTACACTTCGTCTACGCATCTTAGAAACTCAAACGATGCAGTTTCCGCTTCCGCTTTGTTTGAAAACATTACCCCTCTTGAGAATACGGACCAGCAAATGTGTGAAGGAAAGGTCTCCGCTGAAGAATGCCTAAAAGCCTTAAATGATTTCCAAAACGAAAAATCACCGTTTTACGTTGAAGTACTAAAACAATGGCAAATGACTAAAGATACTACAAGAAGTGAGACCCAGCTCACTCGTGAAGAGGTAATTTGGAATAACCGAAAAATTTTAATCAATGGAAATCCGGTATTCTACAAGAGTTGGTTTGACCAAAATGTAATACGAATCCAAGATCTCCTTCAAGAGGACGGTAATTTTCTGTCGTTTAAAAACTTTTGTAATCAGTTTAAGTTCAAAACACCATTCACCCTCTACTTCGGTCTTATTAATTCCATATTGACTTCTTGGAGGTTAGTATCTCAAAACCCTCCTTCGCTATGCCCAGAAAATGAGGAAAAAGAAAAAGTCATTTCTACAAAATACGTGTATAACTTGCTGTTAAAAAATTCCTTCGTACCACCTACTGCCGAAGCTAAAATCTTAAGACATGGTTTCACTCCTGAAACCGTCCAAAAAGTGTATGAATTACCTTTCCAGATCAAGCATGACATTAAAATAACAATGTTTCAATATAAAATTATACATAACACTCTCGCAACTAAAATGTCTCTCTTTAGAGCTAACTTTTCTGACAACGACATATGTCCTCAATGCCTTGCCGAAGCACACTCCCTAGATCATATGTTCTTACGCTGCTCGTCCGTTGTAGCCTATTGGAAGACCTTTCAAAATTGGTGGACAAATAAAACGAAAGAGCAACTAACATTATCCAATAGTATGATTTTATACGGTGTTTTTGAAAAAACGGAACATAGATACTCTTTGAACTATGCGCTTCTAATTGCGAAATTTTCCATATACTGCAGTTGCCTACACGACGAGAAGCTCTCTTTCGACAGTTTTCTCATACTTCTAAAAGAAAAATTAAACATACAGAAAGAAATAGCTCTTAAAAACAAGTCTTTAACTGCTTTCCAAAAATCCTTTCAACATTTCCTTTAAATAGGCACTGATGACGTGGTTTATTGTTAACTACTGAAGTAAATGTTGTAAATAGTGTTTTTTTAGCTACGTAAACTCAATGACGTCGTGTGTATTAACTATCATATTGTACTGTAAGTAAGTATTTTGTTACTATTTTCCTCTTTTTATTTAATTTAATTTTTTTTCTTTTTTTTTTTTTCGTTTACGTATATAATCATTGTAAATTGGTCATAACAAATCTTTTATTAACAATTAAAAAAAAAAAAAAAAAAAAATCCATCTCTTGATCGAGACATGAAGCATAATAAGAAACAGCAGGGATTATTCGAAGCCCTTTTCAAATGTTTACTTAAGGAGAAGCAGTTCAGTCTAAGTGTCAATTTTTTTTTACCAGGTCTGACATAAGGAAGGAAATAATCTCATATTTGCAGCTTTTCATGTCGAATGCAATTACAGTATTATCTAAAGTAACGATAAAAAGCAACCAGTACATATCCATGATGTCGCACTTTTTCATTTTTTTTTTATTCAATCAAACGAATTAGGCGCACCTTTCTATGGTTTAACACACTGAATTTAAAAAGTATGCGAAGTTTCATATGAATCCTTTGCAAAACAAATAAAAATATGGGAGCCTAAACTTGGCAAATTTCTTTTTAACGTAATGCTTAATCCAAAACATTCATTGTTTGTGTAAAAAAAAAACAACAATTGTTAGCTTCTTTTTCGCTTGCTCTTGGGACCAATTTTTCATCTCGACCCGCAACAGTTAAAACGATTTCAAAAACAGCAACTGAAGGAAAGCAGATAATAAAATCGGTTTGTTTTTTCTGACGCAAGCTGCGATGAACCTCGCGCCCAAATCCTCCCAGCTTTCCTCGACTTTTTTGGCTCTCGCTTAGACCAACCTTGCGAGCGGTCAGAGCTTTTCGATCCGGGTGCATTTCCAATTTGAAAAGGTTGGAGATGTTCGTTGCAAAATTGAAATTAAACCCCCCCGACAACAGTAAACCTATCCTAGGCGTCCCGTTAACGCTTTTATTTGGACCCTAACAAATCTGCAAGATACCCATTTTCCTAGGCTTGTGCGCTTGTTCAGGAAAGGACAGACACGGCTGCTAGTGGACTGAAGCTTTGAGAGAGACTGCGGGAACTCCGACTAAAAAACCGAAAATGAGAGGGGTTTTTGGGCTTTATTTTACGTTAATTGAGTGATCCTAAAAGACACTTTGGACGGCCCAATTATATTGGCGTGTTTCATGAGCACAAGCGAGAAACCAAGTTTCATGTAATCAAATTTTCCAATTTGAAATTTACACATTTCAATTTTGATCGATTAATGTTCTGCTTTCGCTTTTTCAATTTACGTTTTACAGCGAATTTTCAATTCATTTCTATTTTGAATTGATTTCATGTCAATTAAATTTCATTCCGGTTATGAAAGAGATAATGTCGAATCTTAGTTTAACATTCAAATAAAGGAAAACTTGTCAAGTATTTAGAGATTTGAAAGTTACGAAGGCTTTTTCTTCAATCATTTTTTTTTTATTGATAATAAAATCAAATGAAAAGAGGCGCAAGTTATTGTCGTCAGACTTGTGATTTATTTTGTCGTGTTAAGACTCGCTTATTGTTCTTTAGTTCTCTTCTTAGACCTTCTTAAGTTCTGCAGCTGTTCTCAGATATTGTTTCAAGACATCAGGTCATTACATTGGGAGATTAAGTTCAATTCATTGACATATTTTTTGTTAGCTAATTTAATCATTTGTTCGTTTGTTCACTGATGTCTTTTACTTCATTTTGACTAATGCCGTTTCTTTTCATTTGAATCGAAGCTGATGACCGAATTTGCCATTACCTTGCCTCTGACGCATTTTTTTTTTGTAGTCCTTGTAACTTTTCTGTGTAAAATCACGTTTACGGTTGCAAGGCTGTGCTCGAGGGTAAGGTGGGCAGAACAATGGAAGGTGGAGAGACGGAAGGAGTTTGTGTACGGCTACAAGAGATACACACAAACAGAAACGAACACATGAAAACTAGAAATGCCGAGTAATCCAGATTCAACTCTGCCAGAAATGTGGACTTAACTTGATAATGCAATAGAACTTTCCCTAAGTGCATGGAGACCTTCAGTGGGGCCACTAAACAATTGAACTGTGACGAGAGCCGTCAGCTTATTAAAGGTTAAAGATTCAGTGTTTGTATGGATCTGAGACAATCACGAGGCGTCCCCTTACAGGTTGGTATGCAATGAGACTCAAATGTGTTTAAGCAAGGACCGGCCCAATAATCACGTGGGTTTTTTTTTCGGATGTAGAGGCTTTGCGTAAGTGTTTGATGAAAGTATAACAAATTTTCTATTTCCTCTTTTCTCAGCAGTTGTATAGTTATTCAGTTCAAGAATAATTAAATTCATTCTTTAAGTTGGTTGGTTTTTCTTTTTTTGTGCAGGTGGAAGTTTATTAAATATTGAGGCGTGCCATGAGCACTCGACTCTTTAATCTGCTTTTCTCCTGTTGATTTTGTGGTAACTCATTTTAATCATTCTTTAAATATTTCCCCAGCAGAGTGATTTTATTTAACCCTTGAAACAACATCTACTGTAACAGTAACTCAAAAACAGCGATAACTAATAAAAGAAAACCATGAAATTGGTATTTATTTGGCATTTAATGGTGCAGGAATTATTTTCCGGGTTAGGTAAAATGGACACCTTATTGATCCTGAGTTTACTTATTATTTTTGCGGCCGATAGAATAACAGACACGTTGTGACAGGACAGTCTTTAACCTAAGTTTAAGAATGGCCATTTATGGACAGCTTTCTGGGAAAATATAAAAATAGTAGTCGCAGTTGCAGACAACAGTCTCCTGTGAAGCGGAAAAGATACATTTTGGAAGGCATAACTGATTTTCAAAGCTTGAAATAGAACGTAAATTTCTTACACACACTGAAAGAAAAGAATGCTCTTTATTCCGTCGGCTGGATAGTTTAAGGAGTTGTTGAGCCTACGAACAAATGTAATTTTTAACTTGATTAAAACCTCGAACAAAAATGCCTAGGGACTTTCTAAGAACATTTGGTTAATATTTAGAAGTTTAAGTACCTAAACTTTGTTTAATGCGAGCTCTGCATGCAGTCTACATCATAGCTGTCATCTATTTTGTCACTAGTTCTGTTGTCTTCCCCCTATTAGCCATTGTGCAATAGCCTTAGCTTAATGTCCAATGTAACGTATCATTTCACATGGGTAATCAGACAAAGCTCCCAGTAATTTTCCACCATGCTCTCATGTGATTTCAGCACTCTATACCCCCTCCCAACTCCTTTAATCCGCAGTTAGTAATACTATTGTCTTCTGACCCTGTCTCAGTTGTAAGCTATTATTCAAGCTAGGCCGTTCTTCCCTTTTGATGCCCAAACCACGTAAATCTCGCAGCCATCATTCTCAAGCCATTACAAACTTAAGCAGACCCGGTAGCCCAGCCCCTGGTGCTGGACCATTGCAAATGTCAGCCAACAATCTGACCATTAACTACACTGCCATACCCACGGAGACTCTCCGCGTTATGCTGTCGCAACGCCATCTAAACCAAACCGGTCCTCGTTGCGCCTTAATCACTCGTCCCCACTCTTCCTCCTGCGTGGTCTTTCAATGACGGACAAAATGGCGGACCCGCTAGTTTAAACCTTGGCATATGCTAGCTAGTAACATTTTTTTCGGCGATCATGTTAAAACCTAGAACTAGACTAGAGGACTTTTGGACATTATATCTCGGATGAATTTTGATTTTGTGCAAATCTAGTCTTCTTGCATTTCCGGCTTCGGCCGTCACTGTACTGGAAATATCCTGCAGGAGGAATTTCAAGGTTGACTCAGTTAAATGTCTTTAAAGAAATTTTGGTAATCTTATCTATGGTATTTCTTTTGTGAATTTTTTTTTTTCCATCTTCATTAAAGTTGCAATGTTAAAGTTGGCTATTGCTACCTCCGGTCACTTACGTCAGCCTGAGCGAGGAAAATAAAAACAACTCAATAACTTGTAAATCCGTTTACATTTTAGATGTTTGTTTTTTCTTTATGTTTTATAAGATGCAGAATAGATAAATACAAGCAAAGACAAAACAAGAGAAAAACAGAATAACAAGAGTAGACGATAAAGAGAAATTAGTTCTGTGTGGCTTTGTTTGATCTTACCGAAATGCGCTGGTGGTGCAAACTCAAATTGCGCACGCGCTGACAATAACGTGAAATTGAAGAACGTGAACCACGACGGATGAAGTTGAAAATTTATGTTTCGAATTTCACTATGTGCCTTCCTAACCATTTCTTTGTGGTTTAGATGCGAAAATCTCAAGTAAAATTACTAAATGAAAGGAATCTTTTGAGGTTTCTCAAAACGTATTCGTCACGCGTCTGCGACAAAGAAAGCTTGGCGGGATGGGGTCAGGGGAACTCACAAATGAAAAGGTCAGGGATGCCCATCGTCTCGGTTAGTGATATAGATCAAAGATTCTGCTCTCACTTATTGTGCTCATGAAAAACGCCAATATAATTGGCCGTCAAAGTGTCTTTTAGGGATCACTCAATAACGTAAAATAAAGCCAAAAACCCTCTCATTTTCGGTTTTTTAGTTCGAGTTCCCGCAGTCTCTCAAGCTCAGTCAACTAGCGCGTGTTCCTTTCCTGAAAAGCGCAAGCCTATTAAAATGGGTATCTTGCAATTGTTAGGGTCAAATAAAGCTTTAACGACGCCTAGATAGGTTTACTTTTTCGGTTTAATTTCAATTTTGCAACGAACATCTCCAACCTTTTCAAATTGGAATGCCCCGGATCGAAAAGCTCTGACCGCTCGCAGGTGGTAGCGAGAGCCAAAAAAGTCGAGGAAGCTGGGAGGTTTGGCGCGAGTTCATCGCAGGCTTGGTCAGAAAAACAAACCGATTTTATTATCTGCTTTCCTTCAGTTGCTGTTTTGAAATGTTTTAACTGTTGGGGTCGAGATGAAAATTGTCCCAAGAGCAAGCTAGAAGCTAACAATTGTTTTTTTTTTACACAAACAATGAATGTTTGGGATTAAGCATTACGTTAAAAAGAAATTTGCCAAGTTTAGGCTCCCATATTTTTATTTGTTTTGCAAAGGATTCATATGAAACTTCGCATACTTTTTAAATTCAGTGTGTTAAACCATAGAAAGGTGCGCCTAATTCGTTTGATTGAATAAAAAAAAAATGAAAAAGTGCGACATCATGGATATGTACTGGTTGCTTTTTATCGTTACTTTAGATAATACTGTAATTGCATTCGACATGAAAAGCTGCAAATATGAGATTATTTCCTTCCTTCGGTCTTATTAATTCCATATTGACTTCTTGGAGGTTAGTATCTCAAAACCCTCCTTCGCTATGCCCAGAAAATGAGGAAAAAGAAAAAGTCATTTCTACAAAATACGTGTATAACTTGCTGTTAAAAAATTCCTTCGTACCACCTACTGCCGAAGCTAAAATCTTAAGACATGGTTTCACTCCTGAAACCGTCCAAAAAGTGTATGAATTACCTTTCCAGATCAAGCATGACATTAAAATAACAATGTTTCAATATAAAATTATACATAACACTCTCGCAACTAAAATGTCTCTCTTTAGAGCTAACTTTTCTGACAACGACATATGTCCTCAATGCCTTGCCGAAGCACACTCCCTAGATCATATGTTCTTACGCTGCTCGTCCGTTGTAGCCTATTGGAAGACCTTTCAAAATTGGTGGACAAATAAAACGAAAGAGCAACTAACATTATCCAATAGTATGATTTTATACGGTGTTTTTGAAAAAACGGAACATAGATACTCTTTGAACTATGCGCTTCTAATTGCGAAATTTTCCATATACTGCAGTTGCCTACACGACGAGAAGCTCTCTTTCGACAGTTTTCTCATACTTCTAAAAGAAAAATTAAACATACAGAAAGAAATAGCTCTTAAAAACAAGTCTTTAACTGCTTTCCAAAAATCCTTTCAACATTTCCTTTAAATAGGCACTGATGACGTGGTTTATTGTTAACTACTGAAGTAAATGTTGTAAATAGTGTTTTTTTAGCTACGTAAACTCAATGACGTCGTGTGTATTAACTATCATATTGTACTGTAAGTAAGTATTTTGTTACTATTTTCCTCTTTTATTTAATTTAATTTTTTTTTCTTTTTTTTTTTTTTTTCGTTTACGTATATAATCATTGTAAATTGGTCATAACAAATCTTTTATTAACAATTAAAAAAAAAAAAAAAAAAAAATCCATCTCTTGATCGAGACATGAAGCATAATAAGAAACAGCAGGGATTATTCGAAGCCCTTTTCAAATGTTTACTTAAGGAGAAGCAGTTCAGTCTAAGTGTCAATTTTTTTTTTACCAGGTCTGACATAAGGAAGGAAATAATCTCATATTTGCAGCTTTTCATGTCGAATGCAATTACAGTATTATCTAAAGTAACGATAAAAAGCAACCAGTACATATCCATGATGTCGCACTTTTTCATTTTTTTTTTATTCAATCAAACGAATTAGGCGCACCTTTCTATGGTTTAACACACTGAATTTAAAAAGTATGCGAAGTTTCATATGAATCCTTTGCAAAACAAATAAAAATATGGGAGCCTAAACTTGGCAAATTTCTTTTTAACGTAATGCTTAATCCCAAACATTCATTGTTTGTGTAAAAAAAAAACAATTGTTAGCTTCTAGCTTGCTCTTGGGACAATTTTCATCTCGACCCCAACAGTTAAAACATTTCAAAACAGCAACTGAAGGAAAGCAGATAATAAAATCGGTTTGTTTTTCTGACCAAGCCTGCGATGAACTCGCGCCAAACCTCCCAGCTTCCTCGACTTTTTTGGCTCTCGCTACCACCTGCGAGCGGTCAGAGCTTTTCGATCCGGGGCATTCCAATTTGAAAAGGTTGGAGATGTTCGTTGCAAAATTGAAATTAAACCGAAAAAGTAAACCTATCTAGGCGTCGTTAAAGCTTTATTTGACCCTAACAATTGCAAGATACCCATTTTAATAGGCTTGCGCTTTTCAGGAAAGGAACACGCGCTAGTTGACTGAGCTTGAGAGACTGCGGGAACTCGAACTAAAAAACCGAAAATGAGAGGGTTTTTGGCTTTATTTTACGTTATTGAGTGATCCCTAAAAGACACTTTGACGGCCAATTATATTGGCGTTTTTCATGAGCACAATAAGTGAGAGCAGAATCTTTGATCTATATCACTAACCGAGACGATGGGCATCCCTGACCTTTTCATTTGTGAGTTCCCCTGACCCCATCCCGCCAAGCTTTCTTTGTCGCAGACGCGTGACGAATACGTTTTGAGAAACCTCAAAAGATTCCTTTCATTTAGTAATTTTACTTGAGATTTTCGCATCTAAACCACAAAGAAATGGTTAGGAAGGCACATAGTGAAATTCGAAACATAAATTTTCAACTTCATCCGTCGTGGTTCACGTTCTTCAATTTCACGTTATTGTCAGCGCGTGCGCAATTTGAGTTTGCACCACCAGCGCATTTCGGTAAGATCAAACAAAGCCACACAGAACTAATTTCTCTTTATCGTCTACTCTTGTTATTCTGTTTTTCTCTTGTTTTGTCTTTGCTTGTATTTATCTATTCTGCATCTTATAAAACATAAAGAAAAAACAAACATCTAAAATGTAAACGGATTTACAAGTTATTGAGTTGTTTTTATTTTCCTCGCTCAGGCTGACGTAAGTGACCGGAGGTAGCAATAGCCAACTTTAACATTGCAACTTTAATGAAGATGGAAAAAAAAAAATTCACAAAAGAAATACCATAGATAAGATTACCAAAATTTCTTTAAAGACATTTAACTGAGTCAACCTTGAAATTCCTCCTGCAGGATATTTCCAGTACAGTGACGGCCGAAGCCGGAAATGCAAGAAGACTAGATTTGCACAAAATCAAAATTCATCCGAGATATAATGTCCAAAAGTCCTCTAGTCTAGTTCTAGGTTTTAACATGATCGCCGAAAAAAATGTTACTAGCTAGCATATGCCAAGGTTTAAACTAGCGGGTCCGCCATTTTGTCCGTCATTGAAAGACCACGCAGGAGGAAGAGTGGGGACGAGTGATTAAGGCGCAACGAGGACCGGTTTGGTTTAGATGGCGTTGCGACAGCATAACGCGGAGAGTCTCCGTGGGTATGGCAGTGTAGTTAATGGTCAGATTGTTGGCTGACATTTGCAATGGTCCAGCACCAGGGGCTGGGCTACCGGGTCTGCTTAAGTTTGTAATGGCTTGAGAATGATGGCTGCGAGATTTACGTGGTTTGGGCATCAAAAGGGAAGAACGGCCTAGCTTGAATAATAGCTTACAACTGAGACAGGGTCAGAAGACAATAGTATTACTAACTGCGGATTAAAGGAGTTGGGAGGGGGTATAGAGTGCTGAAATCACATGAGAGCATGGTGGAAAATTACTGGGAGCTTTGTCTGATTACCCATGTGAAATGATACGTTACATTGGACATTAAGCTAAGGCTATTGCACAATGGCTAATAGGGGGAAGACAACAGAACTAGTGACAAAATAGATGACAGCTATGATGTAGACTGCATGCAGAGCTCGCATTAAACAAAGTTTAGGTACTTAAACTTCTAAATATTAACCAAATGTTCTTAGAAAGTCCCTAGGCATTTTTGTTCGAGGTTTTAATCAAGTTAAAAATTACATTTGTTCGTAGGCTCAACAACTCCTTAAACTATCCAGCCGACGGAATAAAGAGCATTCTTTTCTTTCAGTGTGTGTAAGAAATTTACGTTCTATTTCAAGCTTTGAAAATCAGTTATGCCTTCCAAAATGTATCTTTTCCGCTTCACAGGAGACTGTTGTCTGCAACTGCGACTACTATTTTTATATTTTCCCAGAAAGCTGTCCATAAATGGCCATTCTTAAACTTAGGTTAAAGACTGTCCTGTCACAACGTGTCTGTTATTCTATCGGCCGCAAAAATAATAAGTAAACTCAGGATCAATAAGGTGTCCATTTTACCTAACCCGGAAAATAATTCCTGCACCATTAAATGCCAAATAAATACCAATTTCATGGTTTTCTTTTATTAGTTATCGCTGTTTTTGAGTTACTGTTACAGTAGATGTTGTTTCAAGGGTTAAATAAAATCACTCTGCTGGGGAAATATTTAAAGAATGATTAAAATGAGTTACCACAAAATCAACAGGAGAAAAGCAGATTAAAGAGTCGAGTGCTCATGGCACGCCTCAATATTTAATAAACTTCCACCTGCACAAAAAAAGAAAAACCAACCAACTTAAAGAATGAATTTAATTATTCTTGAACTGAATAACTATACAACTGCTGAGAAAAGAGGAAATAGAAAATTTGTTATACTTTCATCAAACACTTACGCAAAGCCTCTACATCCGAAAAAAAAACCCACGTGATTATTGGGCCGGTCCTTGCTTAAACACATTTGAGTCTCATTGCATACCAACCTGTAAGGGGACGCCTCGTGATTGTCTCAGATCCATACAAACACTGAATCTTTAACCTTTAATAAGCTGACGGCTCTCGTCACAGTTCAATTGTTTAGTGGCCCCACTGAAGGTCTCCATGCACTTAGGGAAAGTTCTATTGCATTATCAAGTTAAGTCCACATTTCTGGCAGAGTTGAATCTGGATTACTCGGCATTTCTAGTTTTCATGTGTTCGTTTCTGTTTGTGTGTATCTCTTGTAGCCGTACACAAACTCCTTCCGTCTCTCCACCTTCCATTGTTCTGCCCACCTTACCCTCGAGCACAGCCTTGCAACCGTAAACGTGATTTTACACAGAAAAGTTACAAGGACTACAAAAAAAAAATGCGTCAGAGGCAAGGTAATGGCAAATTCGGTCATCAGCTTCGATTCAAATGAAAAGAAACGGCATTAGTCAAAATGAAGTAAAAGACATCAGTGAACAAACGAACAAATGATTAAATTAGCTAACAAAAAATATGTCAATGAATTGAACTTAATCTCCCAATGTAATGACCTGATGTCTTGAAACAATATCTGAGAACAGCTGCAGAACTTAAGAAGGTCTAAGAAGAGAACTAAAGAACAATAAGCGAGTCTTAACACGACAAAATAAATCACAAGTCTGACGACAATAACTTGCGCCTCTTTTCATTTGATTTTATTATCAATAAAAAAAAAATGATTGAAGAAAAAGCCTTCGTAACTTTCAAATCTCTAAATACTTGACAAGTTTTCCTTTATTTGAATGTTAAACTAAGATTCGACATTATCTCTTTCATAACCGGAATGAAATTTAATTGACATGAAATCAATTCAAAATAGAAATGAATTGAAAATTCGCTGTAAAACGTAAATTGAAAAAGCGAAAGCAGAACATTAATCGATCAAAATTGAAATGTGTAAATTTCAAATTGGAAAATTTGATTACATGAAACTTGGTTTCTCGCTTGTAAAGGATACGGGGGCACCATGGAGGACTGGGGAGAGGGGACATAGGGTGAGGTTTGTAGTTTTGATTCACAAAGCAACTCTGTTTATCATGCTTTAATATTTCCCCAGGCCGAGTGTTTTTGTATTTAACCCGTGAAACAACATCTACTGTAACAGTAATCAAAAACAGCCATAACTAATAAAAGAAAACCATGAAATTGGTATTCATTAGCATCTAATTGTGCAGCAATTATTTTCCGGGTTACTGGTAAAATCACTTAAGGTTGACACCTTATTGATCCTGAGTTCACTTATTGTTATTGCGGCCGATAGAATAACAGACACGTTGTGACAGGACAGTCTTTAACCTAAGTTTAAGAATGGCCATTTATGGACAGCTTTCTGTGAAAATATAAAAATAGTAGTCGCAGTTGCAGACAACAGTCTCCAGTGAAGTGGAAAAGATACATTTTGGAAGGCATAACTGATTTTAAAAGCTTGAAATAGAACGTACATTTCCTACACACACTGAAAGAAAAGAATGCTCTTTACGCCGTCGGCTGGATAGTTTAAGAAGTTGTGAGCTTACGAACACATGTAATTTTTGACTTGATTGAAACCTCGAACAACAGGGACTTTCTAAGAACATTTGGTTATTTAGAAGTTTAAGTACTTAAACTTTGGTTAATGCGAGCTCTGCATGCAGTCTACATCATAGCTGTCATTTATTTTGGCACTAGTTCTGTTGCCTTCTCCCTATTAGCCATTGTGCAATAGCCTTAGATCAATGTCCAATGTAACGTATCATTTCAGATGGTAATAAGACGACGAAGCTCCCAGTAATTTTTCACCATGCTCTCATGTGATTTCAGCATGCTATACCCACTCCCCACTCCCTCAGTCCCCAGTTAGTAATACCATTGTCTTCTGACCCTGTCTCAGTTGTAACCTATTATTCAAGGTAGGCTGTTCTCCGCTTTCGATACCCAAACCATGTAAATCTCGCAGCCATTGTTTTCAATTGCAAGCCACAGCAAACCACATGCAAATGTCAGCCACCAATCTGAACATTAACTACACCGGCCTATCCACGGAGACTCTCCCTTTATGCTGTCGAAACGCCATCTAAACCAAACCGGTCCGCCTCGCGCTTTGATCACTCGTCCCCACTCTTCCATCTGCGCCGTCTATCAATGACGGACAAGATGGTGGACCGGCTACTATAAACCTTGGCATATGCTATCTAGTAACGTTTGTTTAGTGATCATGATAAAGCCTAGAACTGGACTAGAAGGCTTTTGGACGTTATATCTCGGCTGAATTTTGATTTGGGAAATATATTCGGGCATTTCCGGCTTCGGCAGTCAGCTACTGGAAACATCCTGCAGGAAGAATTTCAAGACAGACTCAGTTAAATTTCTTTAAAAGAATTTTGGTAATCCAATCTGTTGTATTTCTTTTCTGAATTTTCTTTGTCTCACCTCACCAAAGTTGTAATATTAAAGTTGGTTATTGCTACCTCCGGTCACTTACGTGAGCCTGAGCGCGGAAAATAAAAACAACTCAATAACTTGTAAATTCATTGCATTTTAGATGGTTTTTTTCGTTTATGTTTCACGAGATGTAGAATAAAAAAGTACAAGCAAAGACAAAATAAGAGAAAAACAAACAACAAGAGTAAAAGATGAAGACAAACTAACTCTGGGTGACTTTGTTTGATCTTAACGAAGTGCGCTGGTGGAATAAATTGTGCGTGCGCTGACAATAACGTGAAAATGACCAATTGCAAGCGGCGTTTGTGAAACTGAGACGTGAAACCACGACGGCATGAAGTTGAAATATATATGTTCGAATTTTCACCTCTGTGCCTTCCTAACCATTTCTTTGTGGTTTTGATTGCGGAAATCTCAAGTGAAATTACTAAATGACAGGTATCTTTGGGAGGTTTCTCAAACGTACTGCGTCACGCGTCTGCGACAAAGACAGCTTGGCGGGATTGGGGTCAGGGGAACTCTCACAAATGAAACGGTCCAGGGAAATGCCCATCGTCTCGGGTTAGTGATAATAGATCAAAGATTCTGCTCTGCACTTATTGTGCTCATGAAAAACGCCAATATAATTGGCCGTCAAAGTGTCTTTTTAGGGATCAACTCAATAACTGTAAAATAATGCCAAAAACCCTCGATTCATTTTCGGTTGTTTTAGTTACGTCGTTTCCCGCAGTCTCTCAAGCTCAGTCAAACTAGCGCGTGTTCCTTTCCTGAAAAGCCGCAGCCTATTAATATGGGTATTTGCAATTGTTAGGGTCAAATAAAGCTTTAACGACGCCTAGAAGGTTTACTTTTTCGGTTTAATTTCAATTTTGCAACGAACGATTCTCCAACCTTTTCAAATTGGAATGCCCCAGACCGGGTATTGCGCGTTTTACCTGTCGAAAGATCGAGAACTGGTTTGGCGACAAAGATTCAACCTAAAAGGCAGTCGTTATAGTCTTGCCGAAGACCTGCCTCCGGCTGTACGGAAAATCAGAAAAACAATATTAGTACCAGCAATGAAGGAAGCACGAAAGACAGCGGGTACGAGAGCTACAATCACTGGAGACCGTCTTATTGTAAACGGAAAGCGTTACACTTTTGACAAAATTCCAAAAAAATGGAGTGGACACAGCGAAAGCTGAATCACAAGGTTATGTCAGACTTGTCTTAATATTACTGTTTTTCACTCTTCTTCTTTCTTTTTTTTGTATTTTAAAATGTTTATTTTTATTCGGAGTGCCAAAGAAAAATTACGTTTTTGTTTAAGTCGTATTTAGCCAAATAATCTTTATAGCCATCAGCCAGTCTGAAATGCGAAAATTTAAATTTATTCCTTCGCGTTCAGGTCTTCAGTTCAGACCTTTTAATGTTATTTTTCTTGTCTTATCCTGTGTAAGTTTGTTTAATTTATTTTCTGATTTGCTTTGCACATACGTTTTTCAATTGCAATCAAACAATCAAACACACCTAGAATGTAAATCGGATGTCATTTATATCATCATGCAAAATGAAACTCCAAAATGCAAATTTCAGCAGTCTAAATCTGTCAGAAACTGTGAAAACTGTCGAATCGTACGAGTGGTTTGTTGGTCCTCTGGGATCTGTGGCAACACCCTTTGCTTTAATTCTAAATGACTAATCTTTGTGATATCAAAGGCCTATCGGTAAACATCAGGGGACTAAACAAATCACTAAAACGTCGCGCCGTGTTTAGGTGGCTGCATCATCAACACAGCTCCTTTATCTTCTTGCAAGAGACTTACAGTGTAAAAAAATGCGAAAACATCTGGCGAGCAGAATGGGGAGGCGAAATTGTCTTTAATCACGGCACAAATCATAGCAAAGGGACTATGATTCTTTTTCATCCAAATTCAAATTTCAAAATTGAAAAACAAATTACCGACAAAAACGGTAGATACATAATTATTGACGGGATGTGTGCAGATTCACGACTGGTACTTGTAAACATTTACGCACCAAATGATGTCCATCAACAAGTGTTGTTTTTTAAAGAATTACAACATCAACTTAAAGATTATGCAGAAGAAACAATAATCATAGGTGGCGACTTCAACTGTACTTTGACTGACATAGATAAGAAGGGCGGAAACCCTTTCTCCCGGAAAACACCAGTAATTCAAGAAATTAATAATTTATGTAATATGTATGAGCTAATTGACATCTGGAGGCAGCGAAATCCAAACGAAGAGAAGTTTACGTGGAGAAACAAGTCTTTTAAAATACAATGTCGTCTTGATTATTTCTTAATCTCCAGACAGCTTGTGAACCTGACCAACAAATGCACAATTGTTTTCGCACCTGAAACGGACCACTCTGCAATTTTTATTCACCTCCAAAGTGCAGAACTCAAACAAAAAAAAGGCCCAGGTTTTTGGAAATTTAATCAGTCACTCCTTCACGATGAAACTTACGTATCATTGCTGCGCGCAGAAATTGAAAAATTCAAGCAAAAGTACACTGATGTAGAAGATTTAAATCTGCGATGGGATCTGATTAAAATGGAGATTAGAGGTTTTACCGTGAAATATTCCAAAATCAAATCTAAAGAAAGAAAGTCCACCGAAACTATACTCCAGAGCCGCATTAACGATCTGTTTAAAAGAGCTGAAGCAGAACCAAATAATAAGCATATAATTTGTGAAATTCAAAGCATCAGATTACGCCTAAGGAAGATTATGCAATACAAGACGAAAGGTGCAATTCTAAGAAGTAAGGTGAGGTGGCACGAAGATGGTGAACGCAACACCCGTTACTTTTATAACCTTGAGAAAAGAAATTATGAAAAAAAGACAATTGCAAAATTAAAACGCTCAAACGGCACCGTCACAAATGATCAATTCGAGATTCTGCGAGAGCAAATGGAATTTTACAAAGCCCTTTACACTTCGCATGGATACCACGCATAAAATCCGAAAACGTCGCATCTTGGAAAATAATTCCTAACGTAACCCTAGAGAGATATGGAGGATTGCAATTCTTGATAAATTGTAACTATGACATTAACACACTACAGGTCGGCATTCTACCATCGTTTTACGTTGAAGTACTAAAACAATGGCAAATGACTAAAGATACTACAAGAAGTGAGACCCAGCTCACTCGTGAAGAGGTAATTTGGAATAATCGAAAAATTTTAATCAATGGAAATCCGGTATTCTACAAGAGTTGGTTTGACCAAAATGTAATACGCATCCAAGATCTCCTTCAAGAGGACGGTAATTTTCTGTCGTTTAAAAACTTTTGTAATCAGTTTAAGTTCAAAACACCATTCACCCTCTACTTCGGTCTTATTAATTCCATATTGACTTCTTGGAGGTTAGTATCTCAAAACCCTCCTTCGCTATGCCCAGAAAATGAGGAAAAAGAAAAAGTCATTTCTACAAAATACGTGTATAACTTGCTGTTAAAAAATTCCTTCGTACCACCTACTGCCGAAGCTAAAATCTTAAGACATGGTTTCACTCCTGAAACCGTCCAAAAAGTGTATGAATTACCTTTCCAGATCAAGCATGACATTAAAATAACAATGTTTCAATATAAAATTATACATAACACTCTCGCAACTAAAATGTCTCTCTTTAGAGCTAACTTTTCTGACAACGACATATGTCCTCAATGCCTTGCCGAAGCACACTCCCTAGATCATATGTTCTTACGCTGCTCGTCCGTTGTAGCCTATTGGAAGACCTTTCAAAATTGGTGGACAAATAAAACGAAAGAGCAACTAACATTATCCAATAGTATGATTTTATACGGTGTTTTTGAAAAAACGGAACATAGATACTCTTTGAACTATGCGCTTCTAATTGCGAAATTTTCCATATACTGCAGTTGCCTACACGACGAGAAGCTCTCTTTCGACAGTTTTCTCATACTTCTAAAAGAAAAATTAAACATACAGAAAGAAATAGCTCTTAAAAACAAGTCTTTAACTGCTTTCCAAAAATCCTTTCAACATTTCCTTTAAATAGGCACTGATGACGTGGTTTATTGTTAACTACTGAAGTAAATGTTGTAAATAGTGTTTTTTTAGCTACGTAAACTCAACGACGTCATGTGTATTAACTATCATATTGTACTGTAAGTAAGTATTTTGTTACTATTTTCCTCTTTTTTATTTAATTTAATTTTTTTTTTTTTTTTTTTTTCGTTTACGTATATTATCATTGTAAATTGGTCATAATAAATCTATTATTAATAAAAATAAAAAAAAATCTAAAATCTTGCTGACTATTAAGTTTTTTGGTACAAAAAGGAGACGATATAACTGGTCAGAGATTGTAATGCAGCGTCCATATTGAATCAATTTTGCAATGGTATAGAAACTGTAGATTGTAGTGATGTTAACGTATTGTAATATACAGTAAAAAAAATGTAAATGTAAAAAAAAAAAAAAAAAAAAAAATCAATTAAAATCTCTCATGAAAAGAGAAAAATGGCAGCTAAACCTACCTTGGGAAAAGTCACATCTGCACAATTTGTTCCAGACCACCATTTCTGCATCTTAACTTCTCCCGTCATTCCTTCGGGAGGTGCTCCCTGATACGCCATCCAATCAACAGTCGCGAATGGGTTAAAGTTTTTCGTCTTTCTCCCAGATTGCATTGCGCAAACTGTAAAATTCTTTGTATTGATGTTTTCAGTCCAGGAAGTAATAGCGTCGTGCACAGTTTCAGAATCGTTTAGATTCATGTGATTGACGGTTATCTGCACATGGACCTGTTTATCTGGATAAAAGCGGTATGGCGGAAAAGCGACCGTCTGACAGCTTGAATCAGACCACTTTGGAACACGAAGAAGTTCTTCTCGGCCATGCACAATTGGAAAACCTGTTTAATGAATTGAAAAATTAGTCATCTTATCATTTGCCAATTGTCAAATCTTATTTGATTTCAGTAACTAACCTGTGCAAAGAATGTAAAGACAACTAGGACCTTCTACCTTTGATATCTTAAGATTTTAATTTAGAAAGACCAGCTGCCTACCATGGCAATCAGCAAACGAGCAATGAATATATCCATAATAGCAGTCGGTTTTTTGGGTTATACAATTTACTTTTAAAATTTCCGTCTCCGACATGGAGAGTCACATTCATGGAAAGTTGCCCAATTAGTTTCAAGCTACCGAAACAGGAGCCACACGCGCTAGCACCGATAAGCCATCCGTTTCAAGCAAAAACAGATTAGAACAGACATGTACATTGTTCAATTTAACAGAAACCCTTTCCTACCCTCACAGCTTCCTGGGTGATACACAAGATTTTTCTCCAGTCCTCTACAGTAATACAGCTCATGCCAGCATTTGTTGTCGTATGTTGTCCCATTCGCGGTGCACACTGGGTCATGATAGGAAGGGCAGTCTTCGTAACACACACAGCGAGCTTCATGGGCGCTGAAAGTCTTACACACTCCAAATGATGGACAATGCACGTCAAGGCATGGGTTCAAGTCTGTAAAACAAAAGAGTGTTTTGACTGAAGTTGTTTTGTGTATTATGACCTGGGCGTATTACCTTATATGGGCTATACAGATATGTGTGGCCCCAAAGGGTAGAGTTTTCAGCCGTTTTGATCATAAATAGGGTGTCAATTTTAGCCATTTAGGTCATAAATATAGGGTTTGATTTTTGAACTCTAGTCTTAAACTGGGTATGTTTTTAGAAGAAGCTACTTTTTTATCATAACTTATAAGAACGATCAACAAAAGACCTTCAGGATGCCTTTAACATCGGTCCAAACTAGGGAACTAAGAAAAAGGTAGGTCTGAAACACTAATTTAGGATAAAGTTATACATATCAAAATTTTGGTCAGGTCATGAATAGAGTAGGGAAAATCGCAGATTTGGGTCCTAAATAGGATAAGAGTTTTGGGAAATGGGCCACACACTCCCACCCAATTTTCCTTGGAGATTCCCCCTCCCGGGGTATAATGTAAAAATATCACATGGAACAATAACCGCTTTGATTTGAGAGTAGTAAAGTAGTAAAGCTCACAGTAGTAAAGGCAAGTTTTGCCTTTACTATTGTCTCCTCTGGCTGCATTACTAGTCCGTGGGCCACAATAAATTTTCTTACCAGTTTCAAGGACAAATTATGAGTAGTGCCATTTTGAAGAATGAACCAAAGTATTGAAAAAATATATGATAGCCATCTTTAATATGTAGCTTAAGGGTTTGATTTTAAAAGTAAAAATCTCCAAAATTACCCTCCGGCGTGAAAACGAGGCTCTACAATAAAAGTGTCTCAAATATGCAGAAACTTTAAGGCGTTTGATAGACAGGAAGAAAAACAAATCGAATATGTTGCTTTTTAATATTTTTGCAATGTTCAGCTCAAAAATGGGCTTCTTATCACCTTTTGGTGTAATGATATGCTTGATTTGCTATCCATCATAAGTAACCAATATGGTGACCTACATGTCAGGTATGAAAATTAATTATTCTGCTTTTTTGCAGAATACTTGGTTTTTATTATTGCATTTCTTCTTTCTAATAAGGTATTTAAAAATACTCTCGCAAGCACTGTGAAAGAACCAACTACCAGGCTGCAATCTGGTGCCGGAGTCTCCAGAGTCATCCACAGATACCCTCACCAGCTGGACATGGGTCTCGAGGAAGACAGGCTGGTAGTTAACTGGATGAGTAGGGAACCAGCCCCCGGGGCTGTGTTGGAGTTATTATCGTGTCGCTGTAAGAGGCGCTGCCAGCTGCCAAACTGTACTTGTCTTTCAAATGGTTTAAAATGCACGGATTTGTGTAAGTTGAAAGACTGTGACAATGTCGTCATGAGAACCCAGTTAAGGCTATCACTGACACAGATGACGAGGGTGAAAATCGATGAAAAAAATAAACCCTGGCCTTGTAATAATGAAAGACATCACCGTTAACTAGGATCCCCTCATCAGTATAACTGAGATTTTGAAGAGGTATATTATGCTTCTAAGATCATGTTAGAAGACAAACGATTGATCTTTATTTATTCTGTATCTGTATCAATGCATACGTAATCAGAGAAATATGGCTTCCACAGAAGTGTCTTTAATTAATCACCCAAATGTGCTTTAGGCTTATCATCAACAGGCCAAAGAAGCGTGGTTAGTTTGTACTTGGCAAGAATCACTTAACTGTGAGGAATTCTTGTTAGAAGGTCGAGGAGGGAAAACAAAAAAATTCAAGAAAAAGAATGTGGAGAAACTTTTTTTAAGAAATAAAGGTTGGTTCCCATAACAACCAAACAGAAACGTCTTTACAAAGTTATCTCAACCTCTAAACATGCTGCAGAACTCATTTACTGTATTTAATCCAGAGTTAGTTCACTTTTTCAAAGTCAAACTTCTTGTATATTGCAACAGTCAGTCAACAAAGGTAATCATTAAACAATATCGGTGACATCATTTGACCACGTGATTTCACATAAAAGCTACATTGTAAGCGTGGCTATCATACATAAAGATAAAGTAGAGTGAACAGGGTTTCTGAAAATGTACGATAGCCTTTGTCCCCAAGAGTGGTAAGAAATTGGGAATTTTGTTGTCCTGGCCCATGGCCTATACAGGTTGATTTCATAACGGGAAAGTATAAATAACTAATGCTATTAGGAACTGATCAAGTGAAAGATTTCTTCCTTAACTACCCAAATTTATTAGTTTGATAGTCGTCCAAAACTTTAAGTACCAAAAACCGAAAGAGTTCATTGTGAATGTGTAAATAATACAAACCTCCAATGACAGCATAGCTGACAGACAGAGGGTCATGTTTACTTCCTGATCCACTCAAGTCTTTGACGCAAACCCTCATGGCTGTCAGACCAACTTCCTGAAGGAGAAATGAAATATTGAATGTTATTAAACGTCGTGTAACCTTTCATAATGAACGATTGTTTCAGACTATGAAAACGACGAGGCTGCAAAGTTAACCAGAATAAACGAACGGAGAGAATTAAGGAAAGCAAACTACTTATAAAAGTAAAATCTAAAGTGTAATTAAAATATTTCTTTTTACAAACAATTCAGTCTTCAAAACATATTATTAACACTAATGGACTATTTAAGTCTTAACAATACAATAATAAAATTTCACGCACCACAATAGTGTCTTGATGTTTTCCGTCAAATGGCAAGAATTCCCGGATGCAAACTTCAAAACTTGCAGAATTCACGTTTTCCAACCAAACATACATTGCATCATTATGCTTTGTGCTACGAGCGTACTTAGCTGAGACAAATACAGAAGGTCTTCCACGAAAGCTCTGTAAATTACACGAAGTTATGTTACAATTGATGCATGGCTAACCAAAGGAGAAAGTTTATGGGAGATCAATGTTGCTCGAGAATCATTTTTACCAAGTTGTGAGGAATGCTGAGCAAACTGATTAACGGAAATCACATTAGAGCATACCGCAATCCCCGTTTCCAATTACTGAACTAATGCTTGGACAGGTACCTTGAGAACAAGGAGGTGACACGCTCTCAAAAGTGTGTCATTGATAATGTGTTTGAATAGTTTGCTAAAAATAAGAATTTCAGTTTCAGTAGCTTTGTTAACCATGATGTCAGCCGGTTAGGTTTTGTGAAATACTTTTTTAAATTTTTGGAACTAAATTTGTTTTTAAGTTTGCGCATGCTTATCAAAACAGAAAACTAAACTGGGATCTTAACAAGGACAAACATTGATATATGAACGGTTTTCTATGTTGGTTCACTGTCTAACCTGTGAGAATGTAACTTTGTCACATTTGCTTTCTGTTGTCCACATTCCTTGAAAAGTCACACTGCCATGCATCATTTTTGGATGATTTTGATAGGCCAGCCAGTTGATAATTCCAGTTTTATTTGATCCAGTCCCTGTTTCACGTGAACAGACCTCAAATCCACGTGTACTTATTGACTGAACCCACACAGCAGAAGGCGAGTGAACACGTGAAAACTCTTCACCATAGCTCATTGACACGTGCACGGAAACCTAACGGGAGTAGACTGATTTTAATATTTCAATAACATAAATTTACTTATTAAAAAAATAATCTATACTTAGCTTTAGACCTGAAATTGCTTCTCTGACAGTTAAAGTTCTAATATGGTTCAACTTGTTTAGTAAATTAAACCTGCATAAGGAACTTTAATACTTGAAACTTTTTAATAAAACAGCATTTAAACATTGAATGATTTCCGGCTATATATTCTGAAATTGAAAGGCGCACTTAAATTTACCGATCCCGTAAACCCTTGAGACAATGAAATGTTCGTACAAATAGCCAGTTTGTTTGTTTGTTTCACGTGAGCAGACCTCAAATCCACGTGTACTAAAGGAGTGAGCCCACACAGCAGAAGGCGAGTGAACATGTGAAAGTTCTAATTCACCGTAGCTCATTGACACCTGCACTTGAACCTAATGAGATGAAAACATTTATTATATAGCTGGCTCCGCGAGCGGGCAAGAGGAATCAAAGCCCTCGATGTGATTGGTTACCCGAGCGGGTAAGATGGAGTTATCTTCATAGGCGTACGGGCATTTTTTTGCCAGGGGGGCGGTGAACCATTTCCCCAAAAAAATTCTTACAAGTTGCCCAAATTTTACGAAACAGTCGAAAGGAAACGAGGGTCATACGATGCACTAACAATGGTCTACAGATGAAGTGAAATTTTTTTTTGATATATGAATCTACATATGAGTGAAAAACACTTTAAGCTTAGAAGAAATAGCTGTCTCTTCCATTTCGACGGCCGAAGATATCAATGATGCGGTCCATGTCATTGCTGACAACAAAGTTGGCATATGCCCTTTCAATGGTAATAAGAGCAATGTTGCTGACACGTTGTTGCCCCATGGTGCTGCGGAGGTAAGTTTTCAATTGGCGCAACGCACTGAATGATCGCTCTGCTGAACACGATGTAGCAGGTATGACTGTAAAGATATGCACCACCTTTGAAAACTCTGGAAATATATCGAATAGATCATTCTCGTGCATTGTCTCTAGTATTTCTGAAACTGTCATGTAGCCTAATCCGCGCACGCGACGAAAACTCGCGTACATTTTCTGCTCGGCTTCCAGAATCTCGCCGTCGATGTTGTAAAACTTAGCAATGCGGGAGAAGCTTTCTTTATCAGGTGTTTCACTGTTACAGATATTTCCCAGAGCACAATAGATTTCATGGTCATTTCCCTAAACCTGAGCTCAAGCTCGGACAGCACTTGTCGATGGAAGCATAGTAAGTGTTATTAAATACGGTGGTACGATTCCCGGTGTCAGCTGCGTTTGTCGTTGCGCGTGTTCACCTACAAGGGCTTGGAGGCGGCGCGATGGCGTTGTCCGGGTGCCCTGGCCTCTGGTAATTCAAACTGAGAATTGGTCAAGCCACTTCTTAATTTTCAGACCCATTGCTGATGCTATCTGCCATACGCTGTTGAAACTTCTTCGTTCCGACACTGGCAGTCAGGTTTGAATGGTGATGTCGGCATTTCTACGAGCGGAGATGACGTCAACCGTCTTACCCTGAAGATATCGAGACAGACTAGTAGTTTGCTCAGGATTACTTTTCTCGAAAACTACGGGCGTGAATTTCACTGGCTTTACGCACTTAAATTCACACGAGAAGTGGTTGCCTAACACGTGACTCAGATCTTCTGAGAGCTCCAGACTCCACTGAGGCGATAATCTACAATATTGAGTTCTAG
>JAHPZR010005360.1:0-15000 GCA_019787425.1 Platygyra sinensis
AATGTCTGCCACGCAGGACAAAACTGCAACGCTACACGCGATGACTAAACGCTCGTCCTAGTGACCCTTAGAGAAAAAACCGGCTGCCAGCAGACTACTGATCGTGATGAAACACTGATCGTGATGAAACACTGATCGTGTTTGATGTAAAAGCCCTTTTCACGGTTAATTTTTCTCATTTGCATCACAATGTAATCAACGTGAATGCGAGGTAATTTCGGGCTAAAAGTGCGAAATAGCCCAAATTGCCTCGCATACATGCTAGATTTTATTGTAATGCAAGTGAGGAAAGCTAACAGTGAAAAGGGCTATATTTCTCAAACTCATTAATAATTCATAAAGTTAAAACAAACGAAATCACAAGCGTGAAGGATGTTTGGATACCTAATCTTAAGGCGGAGGTCCACCTGAAAGCCGTATTTTGGCTGGGTATTATGTTCTTAATGCAAATATCTCACTTACGTTTCAAGCGATCAAGAATTGCTCCATTCATTACACATATCTATGTTTTGGGTTGTTTTGTAAATTTTTTGGTGATTTTTAGGTATATTTGGAGATAAATAGTTTTTCTCAAAGGATTAGTAAAATTTATAGAAATAGGAAATTTTGAAGATTTGGTGCTGTTTTAATATTAGACGAAGTGAAAAATTGGTAGATACACTCCAAACAGTTGCCCAACAACCTGGGGTGCCATTGTGCGGTCGGGCAACTGTCTGGTGGTGTTCCAAAACCTTTTTTTTTCCCTTTCAACCTCCCTTTAAACTTACCAAAATTTCACTTAAATTCAGGTGGACCCCCGCCTTAATTAGCACGGATTTTGACGATTTTACTCCTCCGTTTACTCCTTAGTTTTTGTTTCGATTGAGAAGATACATCAAACACTCGAGACAGTGTTTCATCGGTTATTCCAGCACCTCGAATTTCGTCGAAAATGCTCCGCTGCGCGTCGTATTTTCAACTCTCTTCTCGGTGTATGGAAATCCCGATGAAACACTGTCTCTCGTGTTTGTTTGCATCAAACACTCGAGACAGTGCCGGAGGTACTAGATATATCCCTGGGTAGGGAGGTGCGTCCCGGCCCCTTATACCCCGACCCTGTTTAAGACAAATATCGCTGATCGATTTTCCTAGCCTGTTTAAGACAGAATTCCGATTTTGATTACCCTGTTTAAGACATAGATTAAAAGTTGCGGTTACAAATTGTGTGGCTTTCTTACTGTGTAATCAATGGAAATTTAATGAGCCTGGAATCAATGCCAAAGTCAACGGAAGTCAATACTAATTTACAAGAGCTTGTAAAAATCCCGAAAAACATACCCTGGCTGGCCGCACGTCCCCATTAAGCCCTTATAAGAGAGTACCCCCCCCCCCCCGGAACCAGTGTTTCATCGGCTAATTATATCAAACACGAGAGACAGTGTTTCATCGGGATATCCATACACCGAGAAGAGACTTGAAAATTTGAAGCGCAGCGGAGTATTTTACAATTATTTTTGACGAAATTAGAGGCGTTTGGATAGCCGATGAAACACTGCCTCGAGTGTTTGATGTATCTTCTCAATCGAAACAAAAACTAAGGAGTGAACGGAGAAGTAAAATCGTCAAAATCTATGCTAATTAAGACCGGGTATCCAAACCTCCTTCACGGTTGTGATTTTCTTTGTTTTATCTTGATAAATTATAAACGAGTTTGAAAGGTCGTTTCAAAAGCCGTATCAATAAAATTCACCTTTTGGGGCCCTTAACCTAACTTACTACTTATTGTCCTCTTATTTCAGTACACAAGACTGGATCTGGGACTCGGATTTTTTCCGAGGTCTCCATAAATTCAATATCATGTTGTTGTTATTTCATCTTTAATATACAAGACTGATTATCGTTTCTACTTTTTAGCATAACGTGTAATTACTTTAGATTGTATTTCATGGTCCTGACTTCTACTTTTTTTAAATTTTCACTTATCTATTAGTTGTGTGATAACTCAACTCCACTCAACTCCTTAATGTAATGTATATAGCCCATACTTCCAATTGCTTTAAGGGAAGTAAACTTAGCCCCGCTTGGTGCAGAAAACTGCCACACTACCCGCTGCAAATTGTCCTCTGTTTGTGGCAAATAAGTATATCTTATGATCCTGACTTCTCCTTTTTTTAAATGTTCACTTATATATTACAATATTTACTTCATGTATAATACCTGCAAATTAGCTGCTGTGCGATTATAACTTTCATATGATGTCACGCCTCACATATAGCCAAGTGTGTAACGCAATAAATTTCTATGTATTGTATTGTATTGTATTGTATTGTATTGTATTGTATTGTATTGTATTGTATTGTATTGTATTGTATTGTATTGTATTGTATTGTATTGTACAGGCAGGCTTGTTTTTATATTAAAGATGAAATAACAACAACATGATATTGAATTTATGGAGACCTCGGAAAAAATCCGAGTCCCAGATGGGATTTGAACCCACGACCCTCCGTGATCTAGTCGGATGCTCTAACCACTGAGCTACTGAAGACTCTATGGTGAGCAAGGGTCAATTTGTGGGTCTCGACTGGAATCGCATCACGCGGTTACACAGCCAAGTAATGACTGGCACACATGAACTCACTAACAGCATCGCGCTGTCACATCAAAGCATATCAAGATGCAGCCAACCAACCTCCAAAGTGAGTATATTAAAGATGAAATAACAACAACATGATATTGAATTTATGGAGACCTCGGAAAAAATCCGAGTCCCAGATGGGATTTGAACCCACGACCCTCCGTGATCTAGTCGGATGCTCTAACCACTGAGCTACTGAAGACTCTATGGAGGGTTCCCAATAGGTTTGGCGGGATGCGGGATTTGGCTATTTTTCGCGGTGATATTCGGGATTTGAGCCGAAAACAGGGGCGGGAAGCGGGAATTTCAGTTGCGAGTGGGAGCGGGAATTCGTATTTTTGGGGGTTGGGATGCGAGATTGGCAAGGGAAACGGAGCGGGATACGGGATACGGGATTTCAATTCCAACGTGACTTCATGCCAGCGCAAAAACCGCAAGCTGACGGAAATGAACCTTTTGTGCGTATAGCTGTGTCAGGTTTCAAGTACTGAATAGCAACGGCTCTGTACCCTGTCAGGTCCTGTGAAATGTATCCATTATCGCTTACTCTAAGTTTAGTATCAGACCGCAAGAGGTCTTTGAGTCCTACTGTGCTCTTTCGTCGCTGACATAAATGACATTTGTCCATTTCCGACATTTGCGTCTGTATTCTTGACCTCAGTGTCTTCAGTCCCGATCTTTTCTAGTTTTTAAACTCATTCATTGGGAAGAGCAGGAACTTTGCCCAATTTTCTTTATCAGAGAGAAATTGTGCCTAGAGAAAGTTTTGATCTTACAGGAGATGTCCATCATTCTGAAGATAAAGACGGGTATGAGACATGTAGCAGTGCAGAGAAGGACGAAATCGACGAGGAGGACGAATCACAAAGCGTTTTCCCTTTAGATAGAGAAGCGAACTTCCTTCTAGGGAGAGTGTCTACATTTGGCCGAGCTGTTCAGTTCAATAGCAGGCTAATGTTCAGCTAAAATACTCAGTTAACATTTTTTAGATTTTTTTCGTCAATTTGACGATGCAAGTTTATTCAGCTCGATGGATGGCGATAATATCGGCCAAATCTTCCTATCTAAAGAAAACACATGATACAACAGAACAGGGTTAGGGACATCCGAATGTCAGACGCACGAAATAGCACGCATCTTAAAATACTCAGCTGATTGTCTTCCAAAACAACGGGACTAGGAATATGGGAGTGAACCATCTCTTTCATTCACTGATACGTGGAAAAAACAAAACAAAACAAAACAGTGATACGTTTAAAGAAGGAAAGTAACAATCATTTCTGGTTACTTATCTGCAGTTATCTGCTACCCATTGCATACAGCAAGGCCTTTCATGATCGTTTCTGTAATGTTTATTCTTGTAAAGTTTCTGCTTTAATATTGTTATTTAACAAATTAATAACTGATGTGAAGTATATATGAAATAATTCATATTTGTACTGCGGTTGTAGATGAAAGTGAAGAGTGATCATCGCAGTAAATTTTCCAATTTAAGCAATTGGAAAGAAGAAGCCTGAAAAAAATCAGGGCTTCAACGGGATTCGAACCCGTGACCTCCGCGATACCGGTACCGATACCGGTATCGCGGAGGTCACGGGTTCGAATCCCGTTGAAGCCCTGATTTTTTTCAGGCTTCTTCTTTCCAATTGCTTAAATTGGAAAATTTACTGCGATGATCACTCTTCACTTTCAAATTAATAACTAACGCAAAAACGTCTTTGAAAAGTGGGCGGGATCGGGATTCGCAAGTAAAAAAGGGCGGGATGACGGGATTAACAGGAAAAAATGGGCGGGAAAGCGGGATCTGAGAACCCTATTGTGGACCCCCTCTATGGTGAGCAAGGGTCACCTTGCTCACCATAGAGTCTTCAGTAGCTCAGTGGTTAGAGCATCCGACTAAATCACGGAGGGTCGTGGGTTCAAATCCCATCTGGGACTCGGATTTTTTCCGAGGTCTCCATAAATTCAATATCAGGCTTGTTTTTATTTGAGATAGCAGAGCCTGTTTGACAAATTGCCTACAATGGCGGGAAACCTTAATTTTGCTCTAACTTCAAGCGACAATTTGGAGGTCGTCATCATTAGGCCGACCAAATGCATCTGCCAGACACAAATCATTCGGCGTTACTTTTTGTGAAGTAATTACAGTTCCCCATACCTTGGTTGTCGTATAACACGAAGTTATTTGCGGAAACTACAGTTTTGTGTCTTGTACACTTTGTTCGTCATCAGAAATTTCTAAAGCCGAGTTGGTGAAAGACAAGTTTAAAAGCGTTTTTGTTTTATGTCTATTGAACGTTTTTAAGAGCATCACTACACTGGTAGACTCGCCTGGGAGAGGGGAGGGGCACGGCGAAAGGCTTCCAAACTGATTATTCTCTCCGCTAGTAGACAAAACTGGTGAAGACTGCGTTTCAAGACGTGTACTTCTGCTTTTCTCTCTTAAGTTCCTGAACGTAAGGGAGCCATAAAGCACAACTGCGCTTCGCTTTGGTTGGGCTTTTCTATCAGTAGTAAGGTTTTCCGAAATACCATTGGAGCAATTTATGTTTGTAACTCTGCAACAGAAAACGTAGCGAAAAAATAGAAGATATCCACGACGAAACTGACGAGTGAAAGACCCGTATACAATGGGATTCACGCATGCGTGAAGGAATATTAGCGCTTCTGCGCTGGTCCAAAAAGCGCGGGAGAGCTCCTTGTGTGAAGCACCACCAAAATCAAACAGCATCCAAGCAATTTGATTCGGCAGCATACAGGCCATGAATAGAACCACAATCACAGCCAATGTGCGTATAATCTGGACATTTTCACTTCTCGTTTTATGTCTGATAACTTGTCCGCGGGAGTTTAGTGAAGTGAGCATTGGTATTCGAGATGTTACAAGACAAAAAGCAATTCTCAGGTACGCTATGGCGATTACAATCAAAGGAATGGCGTACTGGAGCGCGAATAAAACTGCAGTGTAAGCTTGCCTGTAATGTGCTTCGGGCCAGGCTTCAAAACACAGTACTTTATCCGGGCGTGTTACGATCATTAACGGAAACATAGTGACGAAAGCGCAAATCCATATCACCAGAATCCAAACCAAGGTAGCTTGCAGCTTGATTCTCGGTTGTAATGGATTGATAATTCCTCGGCACCGTTCAACTGCCATGGACGCAAGGGTGAAAACACTGACAGAAAGCGTGATTGACATCATGGGCCAAATAAGTTTGCAGTAAAAGGCGTTCTTGTAGAATTGTTGGAAAAGCTCATATGTGTAGAAAGGAAGAGAAAACCACAAGAATGTCAAGTCAGAAACTGCCAAGTTTGAAATGAAATAATCATTTATAGTTCGTTTACGTTTCCCTTTTACGACCACAATGACCATGAGGTTTCCCAAGGAACCAAGAATGAACAGACAGCAGTAAAATACAATCTTAAAGTTCTGTTCAGCTCGGCCGCTCAAACTTGTTGTTCCTTCTTCAGTATGATTGTTGCTTGTCGAGTTGTCAACAGATTCACTCATCTCCAGGGATAACTGTTCTAAGTAAGCAATGCGAGACATTCTGTTCACTTCTGGGTTCTCTCTGTAGCTGACTTGCAGTAGGCGGCTTTCAGAAAGTTAGGCCCGTAGTAGAAACCTGATGGGCGAGCTCAGGTTAAGAACCTCTTTATCTCGAGGATTTCGTCAGAGGTTCAAATAAATTAACATCTTTACATAAAAAGAAAAGTTACAAGATTTTCTGATAAATTAGAGCCTTATATACGCGTATAACAAATAGCACCGTTCAAAAGTCACCTCGACTCGAGTGAAAGAGAACGAAACATCTCTTACCCAAAGGCTCAGGATCGAGATACCCGTCTGAAATCCAAACCAGCCGGTCTCACTGCTTTTACAATTTGGAACAGAAATTGGCAAAAGTACGATTAAGACTGCAGCACTGTTCAGGATACAAATGACTCGTGAAATAAATAATGCATTTTAGCATCAGAAAAAGCGACGACAGGGGAGATAATTAAAAACTTTTAATGAATGTTGCATAATTTTGCGAGGGTTTAAAGAGGTAAATATGACCGACATGGACATACAGGATAACTTAATTAGTTAGCATTGTAGAATGTTTCTAAAGTAATGACTTCCTTACTTTTAGATTATGGACCAAAAAAGGATTCCTTGGATTATAAAGTTACACATGTAATTATTTATGGTAAAGAAACTTTGAAGGGCCAAGGCTTCACGCACATTGTCTCTATGTCGGTATGAGTCTGAATCTCCGAATAATAAACTAAGAAGTTATCCACTGTTTTTAACAATTATCTGGATATCTATTTTTTTTATGGCCATGCAATATCTTGGATCACTCCATAAATGTTTTACCACGCTTACAACGTAATTTGCAACGTGTCTTCATTTTTCTGTTTTGGGGTTATTTCTGTCATAAGTTTTAATGGGAAGTTACTCGCGGTCTACGCCAAAGCTGTCCGAACTTGTCACTGTTTGACGCAGGAGTTTTTATTGGCATTGCTTGTTTGCTGAATTATCTTCTATATGCGTCGAACTGGGTACTGATAATGTATAGATTAAAGGAAATATAAGATGTGTGTGTTTGAGGTTTTCATTAGTGAAAGGAATAGGATACTGAATGACTTTCCGGAACTTGAAAGGCTTGTTTCATTTTTTCCGGATGTATTAGTAGTAGTATTTTTGAAGACTGGCATATAATTGAGTACCGGAAAATAGCTAAATCAACAATTCTCCCGTAAAAAGTGTATTGTCAGAAAGTAGGAGTTAATTTAATATGCTGTTTTTTAAATTGTGTTTGAAAGTTAGGTTTTCAATTAACTGCAGCTAACCTTTTGACTGATAACAATGGACAAAAAAGGGGAAAAAAGAGTCACAGCACATGAAACTTCCATAACAGTTTCTTTTTTATTTAAAGCTTTCGTTTGTCTGAAAACTGAATTCGAAATCAGTGACGTGGGAATTAAAGTATTTTGATAGCTACGTAGAGTACATTTCCAGAATGGATGTAAATTAAATAATGTTTCCTTTTTATTAATTCTATAATATTTTTCTTTGTTACAGTGAAGCTAAAACTGGTAGTTTATATGCTACTCTGTGTAGAAACAACGTTTCACCCACAGTAACCTCGTGCTTTCAAAAAAGCGCGTCACAGTTTTAGCCCTGCTACATTTTCTGAAAAACTGCAATTTTGAGAGAGAAAAAAAATCAAACAAGGTTGCATTGCTAAACGGATTATTCGTTATAAAAGTTTCTAAAAGAGAATTTTGTCATGAAACCGCTTTTGAGTTAAATTTTACGGACAGTTGTATCCCTATTTTTGGCACCCGTGGTCTTATGAAACTCTCGGTTTTGCGAAGCAGTTTGTTACTCAGGGACACCAATAAAGTCTAGCACAGGACGTTTTGACGTTCGCCTAGCGCTATTTTCAAATAAAAATGAATAAAAATGGTTGAGAATATAAACTATGAAATGACTATATTCCTAAGGAACTCAAAACATAATGAAGTGAACTTCGTTTCGACGAATCAATCGCTCCCTTGGCAAAAACTTTCGCGGTTATTTCTCCTGGTTTATTATAAGCCTTATTATAAGCCTTATTATGTAGTCCTTGGTGGAATCTTAGACATGATTTGTAATTTGAATATCAAAAGCCTCAAAGGACGTGTAGCTTGTGATAACCAATCAGGATGTTAGTAGTCTCTCTTGTCGGACTAAAATTTTAATTTTAGTTATAAAGGATTCGCGTGAGTACAGTAATAAACTTCTCTATCGCCACTAAATTTAAAAGATACGCACTGGATAATGGACCTGTGCATAATGTATAGTCAAGAAAAAAAATATCATGCCTAATGTTTTCTCAAACTTTTAATGCCCCTATAAAGTTTTTCCAAGTAAAGAAGCTTCTTAGTGTAGGGCAGGTTGGTTTCATTTGGACTTGAAACGTCGTAGGCTGGATTACCAGCCGCTGTTCGGGAAAGGACCCCTCGCTCCTCCCCTGAAAACACGAGAAAGCGACGGAAATCGAGCCTAGAAACGTCGTAGACTATGAAATATTCCAGAGAAAAACACGATGTTTCATTTTCACTACTGCTGGAAGTAACATTTAAAGCCCTGGCCAAACGGAGTCGTAAGTAAACGCAAATTGAAAACTTGAGTCTACTTGCGACTCCGTTTAACCAGCCCTTGCGTCCACTTGCGTTGACTTGCGATGGCTTCAGTGCGCTTACTTTGGTCAAGATCAAATTTGCACGCAAGTTGACACAGGTTTTCACCGTTTGGCCACCCCACCCAAGTCAACGCAAATTGAGTGACGTCCATTAACCTATTATTAGCCAATGAAATACAGGAAATGTCTGCCTTGAAATGGGTTTTTTTGTGATTTGCGTGTACTTGTGAGGAAACTTGCGAGTCCGTTTGGCCAGCCAATGCAAGTCTCTACGCAAATTCAACTAACGGCTACTTGGGAGTCCATTTGGCCAGGGTCTAATAGCAAATGATGTAGCTGGCTTAACACAGAGGCTGGCTCACTCATTTTTTTTTTTTTTGGGGGGGGGGGGGGAACGAGTTTTAAGGGAAAAAGGAAAACTCAACCAAAAAAGTAAACAAACAAGCAAACAGGCAAATAACATTGCTTCAGTCATTACTGTTTTCTGGCAAGGGAAATTTGAATATATGATCGAAGGAGACTTGTAATAGAGTACATGCGCTCATGTTGCCATGAACGAGGGAAAAGCTGTCCCTGTATTTTCCATGTCCGCGACCTGTTCAAATAAACAGCAACAAGAGACAACAAAACGTATGGAGCAGTCTGAAGACCTGCTGTATTGGCAGGAATCTTGGCAAGAAGCGTGCATTAAAAACTTTGCTCGCGAAAACATATTCGTGCTTTTTCACAGTTTCCAGTATCTCTTCAGACAAGTGCTTCCCTTTGTTCTTTGCCGAAATGATGTTATTCACACTTTAAAGATAAGTAACATTTACACATTGACAAATTCTGGTTTCTTAAGCACAAACAGCTTTTTCTTCTGCATAATTTTAACAGGAAGCAACTTCATTGGAAAAGCAACAGCTGATATTAGTGCTCCATGATCAAGATCACAATATAATTATATTCTCCAGCGACATTTTGTAGAATCTATGCTTGAGAAGGTGCTAAACATCATCAATATCAGCTGCAGGCAACACACGGTAGGGTCAATAACAATTATTTCGATGCCCAAGTAGTTGATGTTTCATTGAGACTGATAACTTAGAACGATTATACAACAGTTGTGTTTATAAGCGAAGCTTTATCGGATACAATAGCTAACTCACTGACCAACCCTCAGGTAAACTGCCTAAACGAAGTCCTCTAAGCGATCCATAGACTTAAAGGCTGACTTCAAATTCGCATTTTTGGGGAATAGAAATAACCTTTTTGTGTTTCATGTGGTTTTGGTAAAAAACATTACACGGCTCGCTCAAGGCTCGCTCATGAACAGCTTATATCGACTTTGACAGTCTTTTCAGTACTTTGTCCTTCCAGCCATCAGCCGATGGACTGTGACTTCGACCACGTTCGCCATCGAATTGCGGAGTAAATTGCTGTTACTTTATTTTCAAATCGGACGAGTACGAAAAGAAATTACCAACAAAATGTTATCGCTTGAATCGATGCTATTTACAACTTGTTCAACATAATCTAAGTTTGTACAAACATTTAACATCCGTATGCAAAGCGCACTTTATAATAGGTGAGGTTAACGAGTAGAGAAAATAATTTTTCTGTTCGTACTTCGTTAACCATAAATAAGGGTTTAGATTTTGGATTTTTAGATTCTATATTTTTATATTTACATTGCTTGGTTTACATAAACAAAATTGAAGTCGCAGTTTAGACTTCTAGCTGGAAAGAGCTAGAAAGTTTACATATACAACATTTGCTTATCAATTTAAACTTCGTCCTGTGTAACCAAAATTTCAGTCACTGTTTAGTCTTCGCCCTACATAATTATCGAGCGAGCAAAATTTAATTTCACGAAATATTATAGTTGGGAATTTTCATATTATCTTAGACCCTTCTTCTGCATCGTTTATAGGAAATGAAGTCATCATCAAAACAGTGAAAATACGATTGAAATCCATGCATTTCACGGCCTTTTGTAGAACTAATGAACAGAGACATTGTTGCCGCTATACAAGCTCCTTGTGAATTGTTCTGACATTATTTAAATACAAAATTTTAGATAGTGCTGTGCATGCTCGGGGTACTGTGATAGCTGTCTGGAGGGGATATTATACTTCTTTAATGCTTGCTTCTTTCGCTTCTTTCAGCTTTCTTCTTTTTGACTCTTCGTTCTTTGCTTTACGTTCGAAGTTTTTGTCTCTCGAAGGTGGATTAAACGAAGTCTTGTATGAGATCATGGAATGTTCCTTGATCCACCCTGATTTAATTTACGCGTTATTTTTGGGCGGTTTAAAATTGACTATACAACCTGAGGGAGGGAACTGTAATGACTGCGCTGAAATTAATAGCTAGCACTCATAATTTGTACTTGTACTGTTGGGACCGAGTGGCTGCATGTGGGATTGATTTCAAACAGAGCTAAACAAACCACTAGGCGCCATGTTTGCAATCAAAACTCCATGCCTGATAAAGTGACCAATTTCCGGGCATATTAAGCTCTTTCATGGCTCTGGGACTTGGAGGAACAAGACAAAAGAAACTAATTATCATCCCTCAATCCAATGTGATATCTTTTGTTTTACTCCTCAAACACCGGAGCCAAATAGTCTTGGCGGCGCCAAGCTAGAATTTTAATATATCCGGAAACTGGCCTGATATTAAGGACCAAAACTAGTACGATCCCGAACCTGCAGCACCTAGTAGTTGGCAAGAACATTATTCCCCACCCCGGGGCGTCTTACAACTGGCTTCTGTGGTTTATTAGTAAGAATATTGGAGCTGTACATTAAATACTACTTTGGAGCTTCAATTTTGCCTGCTGAAATAAAAACTAACGAGCGACACAGACTAGCACATACACGAAATGAATTCAAAAACTATTTGTTTATACAGTATGTTAAGAGAGAAAACGAACATTCACTGCTATAGCAACCAAATGACCTCAATCGTAAATCATTTTTATTGTTCTTTAGATTCCAGTGTCTTATCAACTGCACAAAATTGCCGAACGTGCGACCACTAGTTCTCTTTCTTTGCGACTCCAATTTGAACTACACAAAAACAGCGTTATGTGGACAAACCCACATTCGGGCAGGAAGGAGCGAGGGAGTATTTTCAATTTTAAACACTGTTCAACATTCCCGTCAACGTCTTTTCATAAAGTTTTATTGAATTTGAAGATCAATATCCTCTTCCAAGAATAAAAACAAATAAGATATACTCAATAGATCCCTTACTGTTTTAAAACGTGGCTTGAAATATAAAAACTTACGGTTAACACTTCGGTATTTTTACTGCTAATGAGTGGTTAATTTATTTCCCCAAGGTTAATAGAAACGATAGAAATAAATTACCATCACTTTATGAAGTAAAAAAAAAAACATAATTTTCATAATTTAAAAAGGTAAAAAAATATTTTGATTAAAACCTTTTTAAGGTCTAAGGACCATTCTGGGATGGAAAAATTTATTTTATTATCTATAAGAATTGTAAACTAATATTAATAGTTACTACCAAGCACCTTCGGGCTGAGTTCCATGTACTACCACTGACCAAAAGACCAGACACATAGGTTTTGACAAAGATCTTGAGGCGTTTCTGGCTAAAATGATTTCGGGTTAAAATTTTTTTCGGATATGGTTAAAATTTTCCCATTTTTGGACGGTTACATAATTTTCAGGGCGTATGTTTAAAATTTTGTCTGTAAGACATATCACCCGATAAGACATATCAAGTATGTTATGTTGACAGCGTTTTTTAAACTAAAGATGTTTTTCTTCTTCTTCAAACTGGATTTCCTTACAATCGTGAATGAAACAATCAACGATCCTGATGATTATATAAACCTGGAAGATACCGGATGAGTATTTCTGTCGTAGTTCTCCTTCTTATTTATTTTACTGTCTGGATGATGTGTAAACTAATTCATAATCGATGTATTTTACAACTACAACTGCTGACGTGTATGCAGATATACAAGTGTGTCTGAGTTTCCCTGTTTTACTCCGTTATTTTGTAGTTCTCGATATTCACTTTCGTTTGAAAGTTGTTTACTTCAAAGTTCTCTTTTCGGTTATGCTGTCTGAAATTGTCTTGTGTTAGTGTGAAGCCTTGGAGTCGACTGGTTCATAGCTGCCGGAGCTTATCCCGGTGCCTATAGCATGAGGCGACTAGGAGTATTTCTATTCTCCCTAGACGGGTTGTTAGTCCATCGCAGGTTAGATTTCCCCTTGCCTAGTTCTAATACGGCTTTCTCCCAGGCCTTCGCGGTCAATTGATTTCGGTGACGTATCTCAGACGAACGGCCCGGCCACGTGACCTGAAACGAATGACCGAGACGTAATATCGAGGCCTATATGACTAGGCAAGATTTCACCAACAATTCGCTGGTACCCAGTTATACATCTGGGTAGAGAGAGGCACTGTGAGAGTAAAGTGTCTCGCCCAAGGACACACTACAATGTCCGCGGAAAGGGTTCGAACCTGGGGCCACTCGCTCTGGAGTCGAGCGCACTAAACATGAGGCCACTGCGCCTCCCCTTGTGTTATTAGTCTAGCTATTTTTATCTGAATCATCATGTGATATTTCTGTGGGTAAGCCCCATTTAAGGACTAAACAAATGCAGTCGAACCTCCACTAACCCGGCTCTACAACGGTCTCTTTTTGGTCTTGGTGGACAGTCCATACATTTACTTTTATGCTGCCTCTCTACAACGACCACGGCCACTATAACGTGTCCCAACTGCCTAGATAACGTCGCAACAACGGCCAGTTAATCAACGATTGACGAACGGTGCATTCAAGAACTACATTTTATATTGCCAGGTAAAAGCCATGAAAAATGGTCCGTACAGCGGTCTCCTTTTTTGCTTAGCTTCTGTTTTATCGATATATTTTGGTTGCATTGTGTATTTACATGCCACAATAAGCATTTTATTAAGATAAAAATGTTGCACCCCCGAAATTAAAATATACAGGTGTCATACCGCCACCTCTCCACAACGACCACTCTGACCCCAAGGTGACAAAAAAGGAAAAAACAGAGTTTACTTCCATTTTAATACACAAGTATTCAATAAATGCGGCAATTAAAAAGAAATATTATTTAGAGTTTCATTGGATAAATCTAGCTGTCTTAATGGAAGACGAGTGATTCTTTCAAAGATTTGGTGGGCGTGCGGAGATTTAAATAATCAAAATCAAATTGTTGATAAAAGCAGCACGTGTCGTTTTGATTTTAATGTACTAAATAATTTCAAATGCCTTAAAGTATTGTATTAATATGCATTTTAAGTCATGATTAACGATGTTAAAAGATATGCATGCTCACTGTGTTTAGTTTAATCGAGCAACAGACGTGCCTGACATGTAGCCTAGCGGCCCGTCACGCAAACAACTGAAAGAGAAGGAAGCTACTTGGGTCGCGGGTTTCTCAGTGTGAGTGAGATATAGTTCATATTGCTGTCAATAGTTTTGTTCCAGTATTTTTATAGCAAAGTTATTGAAGATAAGAGAGAAATATCAATACCTTAGAGCACACCGACTATGTAAAAAATAAATCAATATCAGTATCTGGGCAACTGCGCACCGTCCCCTCCCCTAACCCAACAGTAACACTAACTTATTAACTTATTATAACATGTTGGGTTAGGGGAGGGGAAGGTGAGCAGTTGCCCAGCTACGGATATTGATTCTAAAAAACAATGTTGCAATATCAGTTTCATAATCGCGACTTTTTTGTCCATTAACTAATTGAAACTGGTTTTGGGAGGGAAAAGGCCTCCTTCGGGGAAAAAATAAGACGCTTTGCGGTGAAAGCCTCAAGGATACCGCATGGTCGAGGTCCCTCTATCTCCTAGGAAGGTCTCTAAGTTAGGAAGCAAGGATCAAATCCATAGTCCAAGTTGGTATCAGCAACGGAGGCATGCCGGCACAGGGCGAACACACAACAAGTAACTCTATTTGTGAAACGTTTTTCAGTAATATTTTTTTCTCTAAAATTGGTGGATACTGCACAGCAATGTAGGAGTACTGAGTAGGTTGTCTGCTCGCAGCAAAACGGTGGCCATTGTTATAAGTCATTACATTGCAGATAATCTGACCAGGAATTAATGCCATGTTATTGAGACAGAGACAATTGCCTCACGTATTGTGTATTGTGTGTTTGGATGTTTCAAAGTTCTCCATTTTTTGTTTTCTTTCCTTGT
>JAHPZR010005362.1:5000-25000 GCA_019787425.1 Platygyra sinensis
GGAAAATGTGAAAAATGCTGGTTTAATCAGACGGGTGCTGATAATTTGTGCATGCATTTTGTAACATGCTGAAAGTGATCAACAAACTGCATACTGCATTTCAAAATACAAAAAACACTTAAAACGGCAGGACTCATTCCATCAAACACCACTACTGCAGCAGGTAAGGGTATTGTATAATTTACTAATGTACAAACAGTACATTTTTTATTGTTCAGCAATCAATAGGCCATTTCTGGGATCATTAACAGAAAGTATGCTAACGAAAAAGAAAAGAAAAATTACAGGTACAACAAAGAAAAATTACAGGTACAAGTTGTAGCTGGACTAATTTTTTTCTTTGTTCACAAAAATGCAATTTGATACGCCAACATAAGAACCTTGGACGAAAGAGGTGCAATTGCCCCCATTTTATTGCACCCTCTACAAAAATAACGTTAACATCTATTGGTTGGGTATTAAAAAATATACAATATTTTATCAAATGTTAGTATTGTTTCAAATCATTTACAACGCTTTACGGTGAGCTTTCTTTTTTGGAGGCTTAAATTCCAAGTTAATTATTATGCATACAGTCTGCTCTGGCAACGCGTGCGATCGCACACGACACAAGGAAAATCTGGCTTTGATCACCACAGAATATCTATTGTTCCACAGGAATAGCACCATAATACAAAGGAGCATAAAATATGTTACAAACCTTGCAGGGTCTGCAAGACCCTCGTAATAAAGCCGACAATCCGAACCCCGACATCTTTACAAGGCTTTTACGAGCTTTTACAAGGTTGACCCAAACACCACCAGAGCCTGCGATTTTCTCCTCAGCGGATGAGCATTACGTCTGTGAGGCACTGGGATCTAACTTCCAACAAATCATTGTCGTAGGCTTCGAGAGAAACTGTTCAGTCGAAGGAGTTCGCAAAATTTCGTATTTTGGAGATCGTAAAAGGTAATTTGAATACTTTATCATATTTTTTGGATATTTAGTAACATCTACTGCATCGGCATTTAGTTCATTTTGACTTAACTCTGTCGTTTTGTTGCGATTTCAAATCAGTTAGCACATGCAAACTCAGCTCTTGAAATTTTCTTTGATCTTTTTGTACACTGACCATCCTGTTTGCTCTCTATGGCACCTGAAGATCATGATCATTCCAATTCGTTGTTTTACGTGTGGGAAAGTAATAGGAAACAAGTGGGAATCTTACTTAGGCTTACTTCAAGCAGAATATACTGAAGGGTGAGTACGCGTAAAATGTCACTAAATGAACAGGATGCGATTAATTTGTGCTATGTATTCAAGGAAACTATCCAAGGTGATTGGAGTTTCCATTATTTTTTTCTGTCCCAGAGACTCCAGAAATGAGAAACTAGATATGGATATATTCCTGACTCTTACTGTCTGGAATACAGTCAAATCCCTCTACAACAATTTTATTACTCTAAGTAAAGATTTAAGGTTAAACCTCCTAGTGTGAAAAAGTGTGAAGCCTTGTAGCCAAGGCTGGCTCATAGCTGCCGAGCTTATCCCGGTTTCTGTAGCATGAAGCGGCTAGAAGTATTTCTACTTCCCCTGGACGGGATGCTAGGCCATCGCAGGTCACTCCCCCGCAATTTTGTTACGTTTCCCAACAATTCGCCAGTACCCATTTATACACCTGGGAGGAGAGAGGCACTTTGAGAGTAAAGTGTCTTGCCTAAGAACACAACACAATGTCCCCGGCTGGCCTTGAACCTGGACTGCTGGCTCCTGAGTCGAGGGCACTAACCATGAGGTCACCACGCCTACCAAAACCTTGGGCACTTAGACAATGGCATAATATGTTGTTCTCACAGTATACATACTGTAACATTTTAAGCCATTAACTACAGTCGGTACTAAGTAGTTTCATAGTATACTGTAACATTTTAGGCCACTAACTACATTCGGTACTACATAATAACTAGCCTAAAATATATTCCTTATACCTAATAAAATTAAGCCGTTAGTTATTGGCCTAAAATGTTACAGTATGTATTTACTGTGGTCGCAAATTAAGCCAATAGTTATTGGCTTAAAATGTTACAGTATGTATATTATAACTGGTTGCAAATTAAGCCAATAGTTATTGGCCTAAAATGTTACCGTTCAAATCAAATCAGCCGAACGTATTCATTCGAGTCCACCAAAATTAGTATTTGATTCGGCACACGTAAAATGCAGCGTTTAAACCCGGCCTAATTTACATACTAGTCTGTAAGGCCCGGTGTAAACGTCGTATTTTCATGCGCCAAATTCAATTGCCAAATTAGGTGCATGTAAAATGTGACGTCTAAACCAATTCGGCAAAAAAGAAATGCGACGTACGTTTAAATCAAATCACCCGAACGTATTCATACGAGTCGACAAAAATTAGTGTTTGATTTGGCGCATGTAAAATGCGAAGTTTAAACTGGGCCTAACATTTTAGGCCAATAACTAACGGCTTAATTTGAATTCACATTTGTCTACACACTGTAACATTTTAGGCCAATAACTATCGGCTTAATTTGGAACCATCTTTATTACATACTGTAACATTTTAGGCCAATAACTACTGGCTTAATTTGCGCCACAGTAGATACATACTGTGACATTTTAGGCCAATAACTATCGGCTTAATTTGGGACCATCTTTATTACCTACTGTAACATTTTAGGCCAATAACTAACGGCCTAATTTTGACCCCCATTAAATACATGTTGTAACATTTTAGGCCAATAACTAACGGCTTAATTTACCCCCACTTTAAATACACACTGTAACATTTTAGGCCAATAACTAACGGCTTAATTTGCGACCACATTAAATACATACTGTAACATTTTACACCAATAACTATCGGCTTAATTTGGGACCATCTTTATTACGTACTGTAACATTTTAGGCCACTAACTAACGGCCTAATTTTGCCCCCCGTTAAATACATACTGTAACATTTTAGGCCAATAACTAACGGCTTACTTTGAATACAGATTTGTTTACATACTGTAACATTTTAGGCCAATATCTAACGGCTTATTTTGGAACCATCTTTATAACATACTGTAACATTTTAGACCAATAACTATCGGCTTAATTCGGAAATATATTTATCACATACTGTAACATTTTAGGCCAATAACTGTCGGCTTAATTTGGAACCATATTTAATACATACTGTAACATTTTAGGCCAATAACTATCGGCTTAATTTGGAACCATCCTTATTACATACTGTAACATTTTAGGCCAATAACTATTGGCTTAATTTACAACCACAAATAGTACATACTGTAACATTTTAAGCCAATAACTATTGGCTTAATTTGCGACCACATTAAATACATACTGTAACATTTTAGGCCAATAACTATTGGCTTAATTGACAACCACAGATAGTACATACTGTAACATTTTAGGCCAATAACTATTGGCTTAATTTACAACCACAAATAGTACATACTGTAAAATTTTAAGCCAATAACTATTGGCTTAATTTGCGACCACATTAAATACATACTGTAACATTTTAGGCCAATAACTATTAGTTTAATTGACAACCACAGATAGTACATACTGTAACATTTCAGGCCAATAACTATTGGCTTAATTGACGACCACAAATAGTACATACTGTAACATTTTAAGCCAATAACTATCGGCTTAATTTGGAACCATATTGAATACATACTGTAACATTTTATGCCAATAACTAATGGCTTATGAGTCGGGTCGGTATAATAATTATAAATACCGAAAGAATAATTGGCTGAAAATGTTACAGTATATATACTGTAATAATAGCATAATAATTATGTTAATATATGTATTGCCCCAAAACCTCCTAGTACAGCTTTTTAACTGCTTTTAGACAAATTTAATTTTGATGTATTAAAATTGACCTAACACAGAAGTCCTCAGCACAAGGCTCCTGGGAATAAATCCCACAAACGCTGTAGTTGTAGTCTGCCATGTTGGATCGCGTAGTGAATAAAGTATAATCCTCCCACAGTGATGACCTCTAGACTCAATCAGATGATCAACAACTTCTTTCATCCACTTTCTCAGCACCAAAGAGTGAAGGAGTTTTAAAAGTGTAAAAGAGATCTGTTTGCGGTGTTGATATAATTCTAACAAGGCAATCTTAAGTTCAAGGAACAGCTTTATGGGTCTTGCAAAAAGTTTTAAATGTAGATTATAGAAAATCTGTAACAGAGCGTAATGTAAGTTTCAGTAATGACACTTCAATACTAATTCTTTCTAGAGATGCCCTTGATGCCTTGGGATTGAAGAGATACTGCTGTCGAAGAATGCTACTATCACACGTGGACTTGATTGAAAAACTCTTAAATTATGCTCCCTTGGAAAAATAATCTGTACTATGATTTTTTTTGTTATGAGTCTGCCTGGAAGTTGTGATGGTCGATGGCAGCAGAGAGGAGGTTTTTCAGAAGGACTGTCCATTCATCAAGATATTGGCCCTCGCTCTGAATAGCTCAGCAATTCATCGTAATATTTTGTTAATAAGTTTAATTCTTGACTGCCAAAGTTTCTAAACTCAACCCATCACAAAGTAGACAATGATACTCGTAATTAATCAGCATAGTCTGACTTTCCTAACTCTTTACATCACAAAAACCAACACAACATTGTAAAAAGGCAATACACTGCAAATTAATGGTTAACTTGCATTTCCTATAGAAACATATTTTACCAGTTGTCATTTTGTAAGATTTGGTTGTGGATTAACTTTTAGCAAGGTCAGCGGTTGCGTTTCCCAGTGTTAATAAAAGTATTTTCTACACGTTGTGTCAATAAAATTGATGGTCTTTTTATCTTATTTTTCTCTCCCTCTATGTTTGTTTATCTTGTTTGGCAAGCTTTTAATTAAACCTACTCGGCAATCGTTGTATTCCAAAAGGACAACTGTGAGGGATTTTAGAACCCAACACATGGGAACTGTGGCAAAAAAGGTTAAAAAAAAGGTCTGAAAACGTCCCGAAATGGTACAGCAGAAAAAAACCCTGCAGTCAGGCAGTGGAAAGGCATGGGGAAAAAAGCCACAGCGAATCCGCTAGGTGTCATAAGGAGTGAAAACACGTCAATTAAAATTTTAATGTAAGGCAAAGAAACTGAGTCGCGTAGGAACGCACAAAGCCAGAAGAGGATGTTAAAGCTCAGAACGTCTCGAAAACGAACAGGAGGAAAAAACTGTAATGCCACACGAGTAAACGCGTGTGGAGGGGAATGAAAAACGCGGATGCTAGTCACAATATTATGGTGACGCGCGTGGAACTTGATGAGGGAACGCGAAATGCTAAAAAAGGAATAAATGGTACTGAAAGGAGCAAATCAAGGAATTACCCTTTATACTTTCTCCCCTGGACCTCTACTGCAGTTTTGGTCAGGAGGTGCTGAAGAAAAGTTCACAACATTACAAATTTGTGGGTGTTTCCTGTTTTTTTTTTTACAATTCTTAACTAATATACATTTATATCTATAAATTTAATAACTCTTTGTGACAATACTCTACATCTCGACCTGTGCGTCATCGGCCGTAGTACATTCTGAAATTCAAGCAAAGTAAAGCGAAAAACATTAGTAGATCTCTTAGTTTTGTTTAAAAGCCAAACTCCCAATGAACGGCACAAAAAAGCAGCGTTAAAATATTTAGTTCAGAACACGACAGTGAAAAACAAAATACAAATTTTAGATGGTGAGTTGATTTCTGCAAAACAAGAGGGGAATTTCAACATTCGCATAAACGCATGGCATAATACAACTTAATTGCTTCGCTCCTGTGAAACGTTGTCTACAGCAAATTTCCAATAAGCCATCACATTTAAAATCTGCTTCCGCCTGAACACTCCTACTGGGGACCTGGCTTTTAATTTTCCTGTATTTTGCGACATGTTGAATTAACGTTCTGCTATCAGTTTTAGCCCCTAAAAGGTATCCGTTAACAAACCTCAAGTAATCCAATGCAACGTTAATTGCCTATGAAGTAGAAAAAATTATTGCTTCTTATCTGAAAGACTTCTTAAATCAAAGAAGAATGGAGTTTTTCTTTTTGACATATTTACGTTTTTGTATTATGCAAATGTGAAAAGTGATGACGTCAAAAAACTGTCTCACTAAAACAGTAAAATACTAAATCAACATCTTGATGTGTTTTACTACATCCTATGCTAACAAACTCCGCTGTTCCTCAACCGAAGCGAGTGCAGTTGGATATGAACTGGTAGATAGCCAGCAAAGGGTGTTGAGACGAGTACTATTATCTCAAATCCATGAGTGAGAGTGGGCCGGGTAGTTGTTTTATTAAAAACGCCTCCAAAATATTGAAAACTAAGATAAGATAACAATAGAAAACGCCCCAAAGAGTTCACTCGAGTTCTGCATTACTAAGGCCCGTTTCAAACACCGTGCTAAAGTCGTGCCGAACTAAATTCAATTTGGCTCGAATGTAACACGACATTGGCACGACTTGGTTTCAAACGTCGAGCCATGGTCAAGCTTAATTCACTCACTGGGCGTTTAGAAAGAGACGATATTACGATCCAGCGGTCCAACGGATAAATCCAAAATGATAATTTTAGTTATTTACTCATTTAGTTCGGCACGGCAATAGCACGCCGTTTGAAACCATGCCGTGGCAAAGTCGGGTAGCACGACACAGCTTGCCGTGCTACACGGCAGAGTCGAACCTAATTCTTAAATGGTTTCAAACGCCGTGCTACAGCCGCGCCAAAGTCGAACTTAAATAATGAATTTAGTTCGGCACGGCTTAAGCACGGCGTTTGAAACGGGCCTAAGTTTCACGATTAGCTTAAAAAAAAATTCGCGCCACTCTGTTATCCAATCAGTGAGAAAATATCATTTCCTGCGCTTCGAGCTTTGATTGGTTCAGTGGACTGTCTGAGTCCTTTGTGATCGTTAAGATTTACCACTTTGGGTTTAGCGGTGAGCAAACCGCTCTATATAAACAGTTGAGTAATGATATTACCATAATCGTCGCTAGTCCTTGAACGTTTCAGTCAGCAGCACATATTGGAGAGAACCGGCCACAACGCAGAAAATCGCGCCTCAAGTTCCCGCCTTTATTTGGTCCTTCGTCATCATTGCCTTCATTTAGACTTGAAAATAGAAAATGAAAACTAATTACCATGGTAACAATGAAAGAAAGGGTCTGGTATCCAGGCACTCTCTTCCTCCCTTCTCAATTTGGCGCCAAATAGATTCGATATATTAAAATTCCAACCTCGTTCCCAGGGTCTACTTCGCTTTCAAGATGGCGAGTCTAACACAATAGACCTCAGAACGAGGCTCTGGGGAATAAACCCCACAAGCTCTGTAGTTATTCCCCAGAGCCTCGTACTGAGGTCTACTGTTTTAGGCTGAATTTTAATTATCGAAATTGGTCTATTTTATGACACCGCCAAATATGGCTGCCTGTGAGTTTCTCGGTAATTTTTGTGGCAGCCTTTCACATTTTGAGGACCTCTTTGCATTCTTTGAAATTCCTATCCAATGCTAGAAAAAATGGACTGGAGAAGAACTTTTAGGAATTTCCTCTGCTCTCGTAAATTTACATTTTGTGTGTCCAAAGTCGGCAAGCGTGTTGAGCTCGTGCTGTTCTTGATATCTCTGAACTTGAAATTGTTTACAGCTTGAATTTTCTGATAACCGTGATCGATTTAAGGCGGAGGTAGACCTGAACGCTGTTTTGGCATCGCTTAACACGGCCTTTCTGCCAATATCTCGGTCACGTTTTAAGCAACGCTAAATCTCTCTGCTTATTACCATAACCACCGTTTGGCGGTTTTGTGTAAATTTTTGGGTGATTTTTGGACATTTTGGGAAAAAGATTTTTTTTTTCTCAAAGAATATGTTAAATTGAGAAAAATACGAAATGTTGAAGATTTGATGGATTTGGAAGAATTAGTAGACAGACACCAAACAGTCCCCTACCAACCTGGGGCTCTCATTTGGGGTGGTCAACTATCTGGTAGTGTTTCCAACCTATTTTAATCCTAATACTTCCCTTTCAATTATACTTCAAATTTCGCTCCTATTCAGGTATACCCCCGCCTTAAGTCTTCCTTTTCTTGTAAAAAATAATTCTTATTTCAATAATCTGTGAAAAAATATTAATTCTCTGGAAAAATGCCACTAAAATGCTCGAATAATGCTCAATGTTTTTGCTTCACTAAAATGCTTGAAAAAATGCTATTATAATGTACAAAAGCCTAGACTGGTACATTTACTCATGGTTCTTAGCGCACGAAAACTTTAACAACGTTCATAAAAACGTATAGAAACGTTATAAGATCTTCAACCCTCGGCTACTTTGTGTCCATAGTACAGGGACAAATACTGCAAGAATTTGGCTTTCTTTGTGCCTTGTAGGCTGTGTTAGGTTCGCAAGGCATTGTGGTAAAATGTACAGCAGCCATCTTCTTTCCTACAGTGGTTTCTGCGCATCCTCTTTACTGCGCACGCAAATTCACACGCCACGTTATGCATCGATGCGCGCGCTAAGTAATGAAATGAAAAGTGATAGGGCAGATGCCCATTTCTATGGCTTGCCCTGGATTTGGCGAACTTGGACATTCAGTGACTCCTTTTCTTTTCTTTCCAGAAGCAGATTTTATTTACAATAGGCCCTTTGCACGACCCAGTCACATGGTACAAAATTACATACACTGGTTAGCAAGTTGCACATTGGGAATTCAGAACAATGCACCTGCCTTTGTTTTCGAAGTCCCACTGCGCAACTTGCTCACCAGTATATTTAATTTTGTATCATGTGACCAGGTCGTGCAAAGGGCCTATTGAAAATGAACAAAAAGTCAATGTGGGAATTTTTTTAAAAAATCAGGATTTCTGTCCACGGGACATCGAATCCTGCCATCTTGCGGCTGCAAGGTGCGTGAAACTATGGTCACTAAATACGAACTTGAGGAACTTTACCAGTTGACTGAATTGATTTAATAGGCCCACTTCAATGTGAGCAATATTCGGCAGAGGACATATTGAGCTGGGCAATCTCGTTCCCAGAGCCTCGTTTCCCTTGACTAGCGGTCGGAAAACGAGAGCTCTGGGAGCAACCATTTTGAATAACAAAGGAAATATCGAATTCTGCCCATCCTGTTTCACGCAGTCTGCATCTATGGCGCATGCCTGAAATGGTTGCTCCCAGAGCTTTCGATTCCTGCCGCAAGCCAGAAGGATCGTGGGCTCTGGGGACGAGAATGCGAGCTGGGCTAAGTTCATTATTGACTTGAAACGTTCCAGGGGCAACTGGGCATGGTTGTAAGCAAGTCCAGTCTGTTTCTTTTTGTGGAAAGAAGCGCTGTTACCTAGTGAACTCTTAAAATACCTAATTTGTTTTTGACTCGTTGAGCCAGACTAGGAATACCACTAAAGCTGTCGTGTTACCTGGATAGCTCCAAGGTTTTTGCATCGGAAACAGGAATTACTTCAGACTTGATGGGTTCTCCAAAGTTGAGCCTGGGGCGAGCCTCGGTTGCATGCACAAATACAACAAGAACAAGAAATATCAAGACATGCTGCACCATGGTAACGTGACACAGGATTGACACCTAGAAGAAAATCTTCATAGAATAAGTGTAAAGAATAACTTTGCTACAGTTATTTTCTTAATAAAAGGGTATAATTACCAAATTGGGTACTTAGTTTGAAGGAATACATAACCAGAGATTACCCGAGGACGTCCGAGCATTTCAAAGTAGCCGCGAGTAATTCCGAAGGCGAGTCGAAAACTGAACGTTGCTGAAAACATCTCGATCCAAGCTATTTAAAGAGACTCGAGGTACTCCGACGATTTTTGAGCGATTTCGTGGGAAGTGCAAATACTTCGCGTGATCTACGCGTATACGATATTAAAATTATCGAAGATTTCCTGATATCCTAACGCCATGATACATATGGCGGCTATTTGGATAACAAAATTTTTGACGTAATGTTATACCCTCTTAGCTTTATTCGATCTCGCTCCAAGAGTCTCTTCTTGTCGCCCCCTGGAGCAAGAGAGGGTTGGGGGAGATACGAAGTGGGTGGCAGATTCGGCCCACCCTTCGCATGTGCATGTAAGAGCACAAAGGCCTAATATGGAGTTACAAGAACGACATTTAATCCTGTTAATTTGAAGTGTTAAGAGTTATTTAATTTTCCTTGTCAACATTGACGTGCCATGTTCAACAAATGGCTCTCTATTTATTTTGCACTGATTGTTGTAAGATGTGTGCAGCTTGAGAAAAACTCGCTTACGAGAGCACGAAAAAGAAACCATTACTCTCTTAGAAAAATCATAAAGCTACAAGAATTGATAAATTACAAAAATGTAAACTAAAATTTAGTTATATGCAAGAGTAGAAATGCGGATTTCAGTAAGACTTTGAGAGTCTTTGTTGATCGTACAGAATCATGCCAGTGGCCTCTTCCAGGCGACGGGCTAAAAAATATCTAGGGGAGAAGCGCTTCCCCCGTACATTTTCGCTCGCGCCGTTTTTTGCGCTGCGCCCTAATGAAAAAAAAAACGCCTCGAATCGAAGAAGATACTCGCTAGCGGCCTCGCGCCAGTAAATTAATAGTGACCATACCTCCCCCGAAGCTCAATTCGTCGTTTACTTGAAAAACTACGCTAATCTACCAGTTAACTTAGCAGGACATATTAAACAAATCTTGGTAAAAAAAAAAAGGTTTAAACGAAATGTTAACGTTAAGCGAATGAATTCCATAAGAAATTTACCGACTTTCTTTTTAATCGCAAATCTATTTGTTGATTGTACTGTTAGGATATCTCCCCTTTGTTTAAGCCCGTCCAGTTTTGAAATCTCAATCTTTAAATCTCGATTGTCGTTTGCATAGCTATTTTCCTTTCCTTTCGTTTTGGTTTTCCTTTTCCCGCGACAAAGTTTACTAACGCAGATTTTATAGATTCACGATTAGCGTAGCGCAAGACAAATAAAACACACTTACTTCTTTTTGCAAGCAATATCTCTCCGAGTGCTGTGAAATTTTGTGTGTAAATGATCACAACACTGCCAATTGAACTAGTTTAATAGTCCCCAGGTTTTGCAATTGCGGATGCAAGGTGACTCCTTTAAACCGCGGCCGACAAAAGAGCCTCTTAGCGTTAATGGAAGCTGTTGAATACGGTCAATGCATGCGAAAAGAAAACTCGGCAATTCGGCTCAAATTACTCCCTGTTGTTGAAATAAGTTGGCAAATTAGAGTGTATTACTGAGTTTTTATTTCTTTGAACTTTTCGCGAAGGAACCGACCATTTCAAATAAACAACGATATTTCATCACGTAGCCGGATATAACTTGAAAAGCGCACGATGTTTTTAAGTTTAAACACAAGTTATTGTCTTCGGCGGACGTAAATACTTATATCTGAACAAAAGATGTGTCCAGACTACTGAGTTAATAAAAACGTGGTTAATTTGCACTGCTCAGTAAAGTAGTGTACACAAAGGAACCAGAAGTCAGAAAAAGAAACGCAAATGAAGTAGAATTTTAAGTTAAGATCGTCAAAAGTGCAACGTTTACTTCTAGACCTTAAAAAAAGCACAAAAGGGGAAAAATACTACCCTGCAGAAACTGTTTTCTTATCTGAAAGTCAGCCATACGTAAATCTGAATTACTATTTATTGTGTCTGCTATTAATTTCCTCGCAATTTTTGCCCTGTCGGCTCCAGTCTCTGATTTCTAAAGCTGTGACGTCAGAGAAGACAGAGAAAAATCAACTTTTGTATACAAATTAATAATATATGTAATTTGAAGAACCTTGGGAAAATAACAGGGGTTGATAGATTTAGATTGAAGGTGAACGGATTTTGAGTTACGAGAGAGCTGTCTGAAAAATTTCTTCCTAGTTCTGGTTTTCTGAGTTTCACACTGCCGGTAGCTAAATCTGGTCTAGCCGATCGAAGTAATATATTATTAAAAGATTTTCATCAAGGCGGGTTTAAGGCTGGTTTAACGGGGTCTTACACCCTGAAATATACATTTTCTCTAAAAAAAAACATTTTTTAGAACATGGAGATTCGGAATCCCTGACCAATTGTAAATCGTATCTTGAAACGATTTTGCTGTAATTACTCCTTGAATTACGTTTAAATTCGAGAAATCGTTTACACAGGTGGTACATAGCAACACCCATAGCAACCGTTGTTTACAGTCTAAAGGTACTCACAAAATTGATTCAATTTAGTACATTTTAATGATAATTTACAGAAAAGCTTAAAGGACCCTAGTCAGCCTCTGCCATTTTCGATGACATCGAAATTACTGATATAGCCTGGTGAAGCGAATCCTTATTGTTTTATAGTAAGCTGTGTTTCAGAAGGTATGTTTAATTATCTTGAGTAGTTCTACAGTGATTTTTCTTCATTTCGACAGGCTCCGAATAAAATATAATAGCCAAATTCTCGCATGTAAACAAAAACAAAGGTGTGGCTGACTAGGGCCCTTTAAGAGACGTGTACTTATGAGAATTTTGCGTCATGGTCCTGAACAGTGTTGCTTGTACCATCTTATACGCTCCTTAAACTCGGTTAATATTTCTATGACTGGCGTGTATTCGGTTATTCAATGAAACATTTATGTAAAACCTTTCGACATACCCCCTTCTCCTTGCCTCTAGCCTCCCTCTCCCCCCCCCCCCCCCCCCCCTCCTTCGCAGGGCTAATTTGGGCTCTTGGAGACCGTATTTCTCAAAATGACCAAATAGATTGATCACCAATATCCCGCACACGATAACTTTGCAGGGTTTCAACCGAATGTTGTTGTCACATTTTCAACGTTGGTAAAGGACACAATTATCTAGGTGGTAAACCTCCAAAATTTGCAGTTCACGAAATTTTATCCCTGTTATTCAGTTAATATAGTTAATATTAGTTAACTTTTTCAAAGTTGTACGAGAAAACAGTGCCTGAAAACACTGCTTCCCGAGGTTTGTCTCCTGGAAAACCTGTTAGTGGACAGAATGAACTGAATTCCATGCTTCTCAAACCATTCATTAGTTAATTATCGCGTTTATAATGAACACCATTTAAATGCTAATTTTTGAAGTCAGAGTGCAAAGTCCTTTAATGTGGTGCCAAGACTTGTTCCCACAGAGTTGTTTTGTAAAAAATATATAATTTTACGGAATAAGACCCCCTTAACAAGGAGCCCGTTTTTGACTGGGTATTATGGTTTCAACGTAGATATCTCGTTCACGTTTCAAGCTGTCAAAAAATCTCTCTGCTAATTCTGCACATCTACGTTTTTTAAAATTTTTGGTGATTTTTGAGTATATTTGGAGAAAAATTGTTTTTCTCAAAGGATAAGTAAAATTGATGGGAATAGGAAATTTAGAAGATTTAATGTTGTTTTAAAATTAGAATTGAAATTGAAAATTGGTAGACGTACGCCAAACAGATAATTATCTACCAATCTGGGGTTGCCCTTTCGTGGGCAATCTACTTTCTGGTGGTGTCCCAAACCGCTTTTCTTTACTTTAAATCTCTTTTTAAACTTCCTGAAAGCGGGGGTATACCTGAAGGCTGCCTTGACGTCGCTTAACATGGACTTTCTGCTAATATCTCGTTCACGTTTCAAGCAACGCCAAATCCCTCTATTTTAAACATGAACCAATGTTTTGGCGGTGTAAAGTTTTGGGCATTAATTTTGGGAAAGAGATATAAATTATTATAGGATAGGTTAAATTGAGGAAAATATAAAATGTTGAAGATTTTGATGGGTTTGGAAAATTGAACTTTGAAGTGAAGAATTAGTACATGGACACCAAACAGTCCCCTAACAACCTGGGGCTCCCTTTTTTTTGTTTTTTGTTTTTGTTTTTTTTTTGGGGGGGGGGAGGGGAGTAAACTGTCTGGTAGTGTTCCCAACCCAGATTAATCTTCACAATTCCCTTTTAAAACTACTACAAATTTCACTCCTATTCGGGTGAATTAAATTCAGGTAGACGTACCCCCGTACTGAAAAGCATTGTGTGGATGCACAATTTAGGAAAGGGCTTATTTGGTTGCAACATGTGCAAGCCTGTTTTCAAGAAAAAAATACTTTTTCGAAAATTTCCGTTCCATTCGACTTTGCACCAGAATTTCTGGAACGTTGGCGCGAGCGATCTGGGTTCAGTGACGCTGCCTCACTTTTATGTCCCTTTGTCTTATTGGCGGGAAGAACGAAAACAAAGATGGCGTACAGTTGGCTGCGCTGGCCGATTCTTTCTGCTTCTTTGACACCTCTTATGACAATTCAAACCGCAGGAAGAACCACTAGTCAACCAAGCGTTCCCACTATAACGACCCAGAAAGAAGAAGTGGTGATTCCTGCTGTGTGCTCTGAAACGAGGAGAGAACAAAGGAAAAGACGGAATGCAAGAAAGAGGATAGCAAGGCGCGAGAAGAAGAACAAAGCGATCGAAGAGAAAATTCATGAAATGGCTTCGAAAGCGGAACCAACTATGCAGGAGCTTGACGTTGCTGCGAAGCAAAAGCTAGCAAAGAGAGCAATAAGGAAGCAGAAAATTACTAGCAGAAGAGCAGCGAAACAACAAAGGGAAATGATGGCTGTCGAGAACAAAATCAATGAAGAGGTGATAAAAACGCAAGCTAATATGCAGGAACTTGTTGAAGCTGAAAAGAAGAGAGCAGAAAGGTATCTCTCTCTGGCCAGGAAATACTACGGAATGTGGAAGCTGTTAAATGAACAACAAAACAGCGCTTCGAAGTCACGAGAAGAAGATTACAAATGCAATGTAAGAAATTTGTTTTCTTTATGTCTGATGTGATATCACAGTTAGTAAAGGGGGACGCTAAAGCTAAAGGTGGGGTAACCCGCCTGGCTGGGGTGAGTTTTCTCCATTTAAACGTTGAAGGTGGGGTGAAACCCAGCTAGCTGGGGTGATGTCCATCTGGTCATTTAACTTCAATTTTGGATTATGCCAAAGTCAAAGCCTGCCAACAACCATTACACGCCTGGCAAGCTTTTCCACCAATTTGAACTGAAAGTTAAAATGTTTAAAAAACCTGTTTTAAGGCAGAAAATACTGGAGAAGTTGGCAGTTCCCCCTACATTTTAAAGCTTAGAGTCTGATAATCAAGCTGGCTAGGTGGATGAGCATGAAGAGCTTCATCAGATCTAAACATTTTCCCGCTCAAATCTATGAATAAGTCAAACAAAACAAACTCTGAAAGTCAGAGCATGGACTACAGAATCGGTGGAACTGCTATTGAAATATCTTAATAGGTAATTGTTAAATCACATAACTGGAAAACTGCTGCTAAAGATGCCAATAGTAAGTGTCTACCATCTGACATTTTGTCTGTATACTACTAAGGGACCATGAAATGGCACTTCAAACCTCACCCCAGTGCCCCTGGGTCGGGTTTGCACAGAACTGATAGCTTTTTTTTTACTACAGTTAGGCAGGGTACCCTACCTTTCCTGATTTCCCCACCTTTATATGAATAGGCCCTTAGTTTAATTAAACACTTTCAATTGGTACCTGACAGTACTTTGGTGTCTCTTCCAGCTTTACATTGTCTCTCGCCAGTGCTCCAATTTTGAACAAGAGACTAACTAACTTAATAAGATCTCGGTTAAATAAATTAGTGCTCTCCAGAAGATAAACTAGAGTTATGTTGGAGCTTGTAGAGATGAGCTAAATAGTTCAAACCTCCCAAAACCGAACCTCTTGCTTTAAGGTCATTCCCCAGTATTGCATTGCGCATCCCTACTGCGCATAATTTCACGCGTCATTAGCGCGCATGCATTAGAAAATGGCGACCTTTTCTTTGCGGCTGAACCTCGCCATGGAGGTAAATCCCCATTTTCTTGAAAACGAGTACGGTGACCTATCATTTTTTTCTGTTGTTTTGAATTGAGTAATAAATTTTTCTATGTGAAATAAATATGGGCCCAATTCTCAGTGTTGAGCAAGAAATAATTGTCGAAAACGTGAATTTAGCAAGCAATCGTGACTATAATCATGGTACTATTATAAGGATTTATATGGAATAAATAAGGTGCTGTTGTTCCTAAACAAACATGGGGACCCCTCATTTTAATTTCAAAATTTAAGTTCCTATAATATAAACAATCAATAGGCAAAGTTGACAAAAATCTCAGTGCAGGTTCTATTTCAGTGGAATGACCTTAATAATATCGAAGAAGATACTAGTCAGTGTAAAACTCAGACTGCAGACTGTAGACTGGGGGTTAAAATGCCGACTGCAGACCAGGGGTAAAATGCAGGGTGTAGACTTTTTGCCCCCAGAGAGTTTTGGCCCAGAGCCAAAACCCGAGGAGGAATTATAGTCTCCCCTGCATATATGTGTAAAGAATGTGTGAAATATTGGTGTAGTATGCAAATCAATCCCAATTTGAAGAAACTAGGTGAGCACCGTGGTCCTGGTTAATTTTTCAGTCAGCTCGCACGGCAGTGCTACATGGGTAATTCTTGCAACCACGGATGAGGAGGAGATTGAAGAAGATATTATTTGCTGCATGAGGAGGAGAGGAAGATATTTGCCAAAATATATTTTAGGGCGAGTATCTGTCATGATAGTGATTTCTTCATATCTTGAATTCAAAGGTGATTCAGCAGTACGAGATTGAACTGTTTGGACACAAATCAGCAACGAGGTCGAGAGACTCAACCCAATTACCTTACGTATAATATAAAGATCACGTTTATTTGGATCGCTTATTTTTACTGAGAACTCTTACATGGCGTAGAGCCCATGTGATGGCGGGGTTGACTGGCAGGGATCCAAATGTAAATGTTTTGCGGCATTTTCATTGAGGACAAAAAGCTAGACTCTAATTTGCATATATGGTGACTGTAACACGTTACTTCTGTTTACATCTCGGAAAAAATCTCGACTTCTGTTCTGCTTTTGAGATACGTTTGCTCGTAGAGTCCTCGTGTATCAAGACAAATCGTTTGTTTTAGTATAAAACTAGAACAACAGAGTGGTTTGATAATTTTTTCCAGTATGCACTTCGCAAGAGTATTTTGTAATATCATGTGATAGAATGAGTTAAACAGAATGTGTTAGTATCATATTTATGGTAAGATGCCTAAGTTCCTTGAACAGTATGAGTGATATTCAGACAGAGTGCGGTCCTTTGATATGATTAGCCTGAAAAACCCTGTTTACAGTTGGCACTTGATAATGGAAGAACACACTCAATTAATTTTTCTAATTTTCCATACATTTTTCTGTAAATTATGCAGGGTAGAAGGGGTGGTGCTGGAGAAAAAATTACAGACAAATGTATGAAAAATTAGAAAAATTAACTGAGTGTCTTCTATCCAACCTACATTCTTCAAACTTAGTATTTTAACGTTGCGATTCATAAATTGCGTAAAATTCAATTTTGGAAAAAGTTATTTGCCATGGAATTCCCATACAAACACTGTAATTTCTGACCACTTTGCCTACCTGTCAAGATGGCGCCAAAAACCTTGATAAGGCCTATGGCAGCGAGGTTCAAGGTGATCTTGTTTGGTAAATACCTCACTGCTTTTGTTGTGCTAACAAGGCCATTTTAATACATGACAAAAGCAGAGAGGTCTGTATCAAAGCAATGTCGCCTCCAGCCTCGTTGTCATTCAAAGGCCAGGTCAACAAGCAGAGAACTGTAAAATCGTTTAGTATATACCACACAAGTAAATAGTACTTTTCGTACACGCTGATTGGCTAGCTCGGAGGTGATTAGCCAAGTACTATTCACCTTCGAGCAGCCGAAGAAAAACAAAATGGCTTTTGTCGGTATATTTTCACAAATAAAGTTACTCTTTGTGCCACTAGTTATTCAGCTTGTGTGGTATATACTAAAACAAATATTTACCTCCACTTTGGTGAATAATTGTTACCGGTAACTATAAATAGTAGAGTCACCACATGTTTTCTGAGGGGCATTTTCTATTCAACCAAAACTTTAAAAACAGGGACAAATGGTAAGGAAATTTCCGAAAAGCAAGCCCTTCAATCGAAAATTCCAGAAATTCAAATTGAAATGAAATTTCCGGATAAGTTCGATGTACCTCGATCTTGAGCTTGCACATGGAAATTCCACTGTAAATTATGGGTGCTGACCATTTGTCAGAATGAACCGGTTGGGACGAGCATTGAATAATGGTAAGGGTTTTTCCAAAATCACCAAACCAACCAAACAAAATGGCGCTTACGATTTCCCGTCATTGTTTTCGGCTGATGAGAGACTGGAAACTGGAAAGTTTGGCAAATGGTAAGGAAATTTGTGCCGTTCCGTTACGAACGGAAAATGAGGAGTAGCTCTGAAGGTACTCCACAATTTCCGAATGGAATTTCCGGAAAATTACCTTACCATTTCATTTGACTTCAAACCGAAATTTCCGGATTTTTTGGCCAAATGGTAAGCACCCTATATATTTCCGGAAAGGCAAACCGGAAGCGCCGAGGTAATAAAACTTGTAACCAGGCCTTCCCGCGAAAATAGAATTTGTTGGCGCGAAAATATCAAAACAAAAATGGCGGCAGAGGTACCGAAATGGCTGGTGTCTCTTCAACAAGATTTCACCGCTTCAAAAACAGAGGAACAGAAGAAGAAAGCAAAAACTAAAAATCAAAAAAGATATGAAGCAAGAAAGAGACGAGTCACCAGGAAGAGAGAAGCGAAAATCGCGAAAATGCTGATGGGCATGCAACAACGTATCGATAAAGTGCAAGCCGATATGCGGGAGCTTATAGAAGCCGAGAAACAAAAATCCGAAAAATTTCTCTCCCTAGCGAGGAAATACTACGGAATGTGGAAGACCTTAAATGGAAAATGTCAGGAAAAGAGTGTTTGGAAGTCACCGAGATCCCAAGTGAAATACTCCACATCCGACGTAAGTTTTTCAGTTTCGTTTCCAAAAGGCAAAACGTACCTGCCCCGCTCGACCTCATAAAGGCCAGCCAAACGCAAATACAGCATATCAAGGCAACATCTTGCTTAAAATCCAGGTCGTCAAAGACCTGAAATAGTGTCATTTTTGGCAAATCTGATCGTGCATAATAGAAGCTAAACAAATGTAACCTTGATGATCACTACTCAACAAAATAGCGAATATATTATATAGATTTAGCCAAGCCCAGAAGCGAAGCTCCTGGAGCCTGATTGAGTTAACTCAGGATAAGGTATAATTTTGATTTGAGTTTTTTTTAATTCTGCATAATTTTGAGTCTGATGCGGACTGTTGTTGCTGGGAAGGAGGGGATTGCACTTTGTCCTTCTTATGCGTCAATCAATTCTAGCAGTGCCCATCCCCCACCCCCAACCCCCACCCCCCGGGCTAACCCCCAGGTATTAGCATTTTTTTTTCCTCGGGATGGGGACAGAGAAAGAGGGCAAATGTCCCACCCCCGAGATTGTCACCTTCCAACACTTCTGCAGTTTTTTTGTTAATCTGTGAATAGAACGGTCAACTGTTCAGTATTTTAATGCAGCAGTATTTAAGACTTTAAGAACAGCAGTATGTGTTAGTCTATTCTGATTATATTTATTTCTTAATATCGTGTTTTTAACAGTTTGCTAGACAATGGCATGTCGTTAAATATATTCTTGTATAAAAGCCATTTGATTTGAATGTTTTGACTATAATTACGACAATCCTGTTCACAATGTGTACAAAAAAATCAATTATCTTGTTCTAGTAATCTCACAACTTTAAACCTAGATTTTTTTGTTCAACAACATTGTTTAAATGTATGTCAATTTTCACCTCTGTTAGGTCGCTGAATTTAAAGAAGAGAACTTCGTATTTCCTATATCAGTGGTAAGTTGGTCATAAATTTAAAGTGTAATTTCCAATTCTGTAAATAACTCAAACTTGGCATGCAATCAAGTCACACCAACAATCAGTCAGTATCTGTATTAAATTTTTGGATGTCAAGAATTTGGTTTCCATCAACAAAATGGATTTGCACTAG
>JAHPZR010005362.1:35000-40282 GCA_019787425.1 Platygyra sinensis
GGTGGGTGACTATCCGGAAGCCATTGCTGTAGAGTCATGACATAAAACGAATCTTTGGCGTCACTTCGTGCGCTAGTGATGATCACTGTTGAAAAACAGTGATGTCAGCGATGACACTAATGGATTACGTTGATGTTCAAAATACCTTTTTACGATAACTGCAGAAATTCACGCGCGCTCATTGGCTAATTTTTATTGTCCATATGCGGACATACACATAAATTTAAAATTCATGTGACGCGTCAGCGAGCGAGAGCCGGCAATTCGACAATTTGTTACCGTAAAAAACAAATTGATGTCAGTTTTTAATGCGTCTGTCCTGTTATTGATAATGAATTTCGTCATAACATTGTCAAAGTAGTCTGCGGATCCACTCGGCTATCGCCTCGTGGATCCACAGCTACTTTGACAATGTGATGACGAAATTCATGATCAATAACAGGACAGACGCATAAAATACTGACGTCAATTTGTTAACTTTATTACCTTAGTTAGACATTTTACAGAAATACATTTTTTTGCTATGCCGCAACAAATAATGTAAGTTTTACGAAACGGTTTTGCTACTGGAGCCAAGAAAGAACGTGATGGCCCCTTATAACAGTTCAGAAGTAAGTTTTTTCCATATACGCTTTATTCCCGACAGAATCCCAATCAAGTTGCTTCCAGATCAATCCCAGTTTCGGAAATCCCAGGGGTGTCTACAAACAGCCAGCCCTGTGACGTGGATGATGCTCAAGTGAACAGCGCAAACGGAAAAATAAGTTGAACAGGAGTACCTTAGAAAAAAGGTCCCATATGAGGATATTTACTGTTACCCTTCATACTCTTTTCTTTCTTTATTAGTTTCCAAGTTTCAATAACAAAAATGTGTTTCGTTGCTCTTTTCCTTGTTTGATTCTGACATCTCTTGAACTTGCAGTTTTAATCACTTTTATATCCTGTACTAACAGCCGGTAGTTTTCCAGACTGTTTGGCGTTCAAACGGGCTTTACTTAGCTTCTCTCTGTCTTAGCCTTGTCGACCCTGACTTGAGATTTCTTAGGGAATTCTTAGCGTTTGTTCTGCTCCAGTTCATATCAAATAAATTCCTCTGGATTTCCAGTGCATTATTTATTGATTGTCTTCAGGGAGGTTACTGTTTGTAGAGGAACTTTCTTGTGTCTCATTAGACACAGATGATACCTAAGTGGCGAAGAGGAATAAAACAGCAGAAAAAGTTCAGTATTTACTCCCCTAGGTAAAAAGGTAAAAGTCTGCATACAAGCCAAGTGGCTCACCAGGTCGGATCTTATCTCCAGTTTTTGTCGCATAAAGCGACTAGGAGTGTATCTACTCCCCCTGGAAGGGATGTTAGTCCATCACAGGGTTACCCCGGCATCACTGGTACCCATGTTTACCCCTTTATGGAGAGAGGCACTGTCGTGCCTTGCCCAAGATTACAAAGCAGTGTTCCCAGCCAGGGCTTGAACCCAGACCGCTCGATCATGAGGCGAGCACACTTACCATGAAGCCACCGCTCCTTTACAATCATGAATTTTCTCCTCCAAACGATGTTAATTATTTATATTCAGATCGAACTGGAATTTGGAAAGGTTGGTTTTGGAGATTAGAGAGATGAACTAAAGTAACACTTCTCAGAGTAAGGGGAGACTGAACAGCAATCTTTCAATCACGATGACTGTTGATGTGACGCCTGTATCTGTGCAAGACGGAACTAACCTAGTTTCAGTACATGCAGTGGAATTACGATATCACACGGAATAGGCAATATTTGTATTCTAGGTATAGGACTGGAACTACAATCATGGACAGACTTTCTGGGACAAATTTGCACTTTTGGCGTTTTTGCAAACAAGCCAGAAGCGAGTACAACTTCACCTGCCTAACCTCTTCTCGCCCCCTCACCCCATCCCCAAATACAATGTTGGAAACTTATGTAGTACCTGCAATTTCCTCTGATTTTCAACATTGTATTGGGTGGGGAGGAGAAACACCAACGCGTTTTTGAAAGGATAACAATGCTTTTTCAAACTTCATTTGTAAAACACACGGATAATTCTTTACATTACGTAAATGTCCCAAGGACTTTTGTCCACGACTGTAGCTTACAGCTGAGGTTAATCCAAAGGGTCTTTGTGAAAGAAAATGACATTAATCTTTTTTTAATGATAATTCCCCGCACGAGCCTCACTTGCAAGCTATTTCCAGTCCAACACCGTGAACGAATATGGCCAAATAGACCATTTTACAGTTGTCTGCTTTGTGACCTGGCCTTTGAATGGCAGCGAGGCTGGAGGTGACCTTATTTGAAACAGACCTTACTGCTATTGTTGTGTAAATCAAGTTGTACTTCTGCTAACGAGTTGGCATTTACATGAGAAAAGCAAGTCTGTAACAAAGCACAGTTACCTCCAGCCTCGCTTGCATTCATGGCCAGGTAAGTAAGCACACAACTGTAAAATGGTCCATTATTCATTCCTTTTTCGATCACCATTTCAATCGCTTGCATCAACAGTTTAAATTTGTAACTTAAATAACACTGTCCAACTCGACTGAGTAATTTGGTTAAAGCCCGAATAAGTTGCACGATTTCTTCCTGTACTAAGCTACTTGAAAACAGTGAAAATTATTAAATCTCTTGAAATCTGGCGGGCTTCCAACTTACAGCTTCATGTACGGAATAACAAATGAACATTCAAACTACCGGCGGAAAACTCAGATTGAAATTCGTCTCGACTGAGTCACAAAGGACCTTACGCATATACGACGGCGACGGCAAGGAAACTTGCCCCTTCTCAATATGCTACGAATGTGTTCAATTCCAAATAGAAATACAAAAATTAAGCAGTTGTAATTCACGTTCTCCAGACAACGCGGAATTTGGTCCTTTCACGTTGTTGTTTTGCAGAGGACGGCAAAGAAATGTACAAAGAGTCATAACGCACGTGCACAGCTTTTGTTTTGTTCATTAAACCTTTTGTTTGGTGAAGTTCTCGTTGCCGTTGCCGTCGTGTTTTGCGCTAGGCTCCTAGTACTTATAACAGGAGTTTACCGTAGATGGTTCGACTCCGCGTGGCTCAACGTTTGCAGCGAATGATTCATCAAGTCTGTCATCAGTTATAGCAGACTGCACAGTGCCAGAGGACAGACTGGTTAAGGAATCAGACGCCACGGATCCAGTCTCCTCACGGCTTAATACGGGACCTGGAAAAACAAGTGAAGTGTACATTTAGTACTGTACATAGCCATCCCTCACTTACCACTGAGAAAGGGATCTAGGAAAGACGTTGATGCAATGTTAAACTAAAATTAAGCATTTTCCTATCCTATATTTTACCTCTACAAATATATTAAAGCTTGAGGGAATATTTTCAACACAAATATTAGCGAAAGAAATATACTTTTCGATATCGTCAAATGTCATTGTCAAGTCCAAAATACGTAACGTGCCCAGAGAACATTTACTTGACAATCATTATTGTCTTCAACCCAGAATACGCGACCAATCTCTGTCAGAAATATATTTAGAAGCGCTGTATTAAAAGTTCATTTGATCCCGGAAACCACTTGGTTACTGTAACCTCGAAATTGAAAAACAAAGTTCATTTGTCACACGCCGCGAAGAGGCCACTTCCATGTTACCATGTGCCTCTGTTTCAAAACGAGTCTCCGAGACAACATCTGTACATTTGATTATTATATAAGGGTTATGAATAATCGTACAGGGTAACTTTGACTCGGCGTACAAGGACTATTTTCACATAAAAACGCTAGATAAAATTGCCCCGGGGGGAGGGTTGTCTTGGTTACCCAAGACCATATAACTGGGGCCTTAAAGGTGAACAATTAAGACAATATAGTGTTATGTCTTGGATCTATCGGTCTGATAGTAGATCCGTGGAAATTTGATGTTCTTAAAACAAGCATATTAGCAAATACTTGTTTTAAGAACATCAAATTTCCGCGGGGCAACTATCAGCCGATAGTTCCTCGACAGAAACACTATTGTTTAAAGGGGCAGTGACACGAGGATTTTGCAGTTTTACGTCAATTCTGTGTTAAAATCATTACTTCGAGGCTAAATCTTAAACAAAATGCTTCTGTAAAGCTGCGACAAAGATATCAAATGAATTTTATCAGAGCGGGCTAACCATAATAAATTTCTTGAGTATTTTTGGAACACGCAGCCTGAAATCTTGAAAAATTGGCCAATTTTTTCAAGTTTCAATCCACTTCCATCCTTGCCATCCGTAGGGACAGGCGAAAGGAAACAGTTTCAGTACCTTCAAATAGTCTTTAATAACAAAACTAGACCATTATTTTTGGAATTCAATTGATGCGAACACACCTTTTAGCTTTTTATAAAGTTGCCAAATAGCGTGACATTGCCCCTTTACAGTCAAAACGCCTGAAGCGTTCCGCCTAAACAACGATTAATGCGTTCATTAATCCAAAACTGTTTCGATTCTTGGCATCAAATTTCGAAAACTCAACTGAATATTGTAATCATCCAACCGTAGCGTCCATTCGAATATCGAATGTTGATTGGACCCAAGTGTTCCAAATACGGAAAATGTTTTCAGGGTAGCCATCGGAATGATTTTCCACTACTAGCACACTGACTTGCACAGCACATTTTCCCAGGACATTGATCGATTCTTGTACAAGTGCCAAAGGACTTACCAGACTACGAAACGGAATGTTGCCGGCAGCAGTTCCCCAATCTCTGCCTGAATTTCTTTCCTGACATCTGAATACGTCCTCTCCAAGAACACTTCTAGTTTTCTCTACCAGAGCCAACTTAGTTTTCTGCCATCCGTGAACTCAACGAACACCATGGTGGATGAAAGAGCTTAAAATGGCGCCTTCGTTCCAGGACTCCTCCACCGCGTGACCAACTGTCGTTTGATGTATTGTTCATTAGTCCAATCAACATTCAATATTCGAATGGACGCTACGGTTGGATGATTACAATATTCAGTTGAGTTTTCGAAATTTGAAGCCAAGAATCGAAACAGTTTTGGATTAATGAACGCATTAATCATTGTTTAGGCGGAACGCTTCAGGCGTTTTGACTGTAAGAAATCTCGAGCTCGTAATCTAATTGTTTAATAGAAACATGAGTGGATGTTTGGATAAACGATGTGGAAACACGAGCCGACAAGCGAGTGTTTCTATAGCTTTTTCGAGTTCTCCAAACTTCACACAAGTGTTTCTGCAATTCGATAGAAAAAAAAAGAAACCATGTTTTCTATTTCTTTTAGAAAACACCAGGACGA
>JAHPZR010005363.1:0-35000 GCA_019787425.1 Platygyra sinensis
GAAAGTTCTGGAACCTTATGCTGTTAAGTAAATAAGCGAGTCGGTGTAGTGTTTAGGGGTTTTTTTCCCAGGAGTGTTTAGAGAGAATTATCTCGTGAGTCAGAAGTCAGGCCATCTGATAGGGTGCGGACAAAAATGAAAAATTATGCAGAAATTTTCGACAATATTATGTGGAAGAAAGTGATGTTATGCGGAAAAGAAATTTCAAAATTAATAAAGTTGTTCCCTTGGCTTTTTCAAACGTATAAAATACTTGTTAATGTGTTACCAAGAATTTAACTCCTCCATGACGTGTTTGACCTTTTGCTGCCATTCATGGACAGCTATTGCCTGATTTCATACCGTAAGGGACTAGGTACGAGCCGGTTAATTATGGGATTAGCAACTATTGATCCCCATAGTCAGGAAGAGCACACCAAGATTCATAAAATACCCAAGTTTGGTGTTAAATCAGGCTAGTTTTGACTGAGATACAGGCATTTAAAAACGTAAAAAAAATTACAAAGAAATGTATGGAAATCTGCCTGTATCTCAGTCAAAACTAGCCTGATTAACACCAAACTTGGGGATTTCATAAATCTCGGTGTGCTCTTTTTGACTATGGGGATCAATAGTTGCTAATCCCATAATTAACAGACTCGTACCTAGTCCCTCACGGTATAAAATCAGGCAATTTCTTTGTTCAATGCCGTTTTGTCCGAAGCTTAGTAACCAGGCATTGAATGAGACGAGGAACTGGATACCGGAAGTCTGAAAACTAGAACCCAGGCCAATCACCAGAAGATGCATGGAACCCCTGGAGGTTTAAAATTGTTTACGAATGAAAAGGCGTGTTTTGATCGCTGTTTTGGGTGAATAACTTCTTCAAAATGATCAATGTCTTCGCTATTTTTGCTCCTAAGGATGGTAAGCAGTTGCTTTCTCGTTTATATGTAGCAATTTTCTAGTTTTATGCTGAAAAATGCCCCAAGGATGCGGAGGATGCGGAAGTAGGCGAATTATGCGGATCCGCACCACCGCATCCTGTCAGACGCCCTGCTGAGTAGTGTTTACTAAAGTGTGACGAAGGTCGCGTGTAAAGTGTTGACAGAGGTCGGTTTGTTGAAGTGTAACAGAGAGGTTAGGTGGATATCTGGCAGAGGCTGTGTTTATACAAGAGTGACGGAGGTCGAAGTTTAATTTACAAGTCTAGCGTGTGCTTGTTGTGAAGTCTTGTGTGGAATTACTGCGTTTGTTTGGAATAAATAATCTTGTTGCTGATCCGACAACCCTACATTCTGTTTAGACTACAAACTACCTGCCACTTTAAACAACGAACTTGCAACAATGAGGCCCTATACGCTTCAGGTAGTGACGTCAGCATTCAGTGGTCATCGCACAGTACTCAGTGGCGAAAGGAAGACAGTGTTAAATTCAATTTCCTCAAGGTATCAACTAAGAAAACAGTAAAATATTTTTTTCAACATGAGATTTATGGTATACTTCTTCACAAAAGTCACGTCAATGCACGCTTGCAGTGAATGCAACAGTACTCACTCGATTCATTGTGGAAGAGTTGACTTTAAAACAAAAATTTGTAGAAAGTGAGTACCATTTTTGCATAGCTCAAAATCAAGCTAAGTTATTTCCCTGCAATAAAGGTGTAGAAAGACCCATTGCCAAGTACAGTTCACTTCAACATGTCTTAAATGTGAGCTTTTGGAGGTGAGTAGGCAGAATTTAAGGTTTTAAAGTGAGTACTGTTGCTGTGTACTATAATTAGGTTTTGCAAAAAAAGGTGACCAACTCATTGTGCATAACACTAAAAATGTCACTAAATATTATTTCTTAGACAAACAACGAAAAATGAGTTCCAATGGCTGGAACAACTTTCTAATATCTTGTTCAGTACCCTTTGTACAAAATGATACTTGCAGTGCCTTCTCATGCCACTCTGTGTATCATCTATTCATGATACCAATGGCTCTGAGAATTGACTTTTTTGTGCGTTTTCATGGGGTGAAACCTTCTGTTTTTCTTAAAAAAAAGACTTGTTCATTCTTTTCGTATGATGTATATGATGTACAGTACCCATTGCTGCATTCACTGGCAGTTAACAATGCATGTCCTTTCAAATACCGCACGAGCAAGTCTGAGATGGAACAAAGATCCGATTTACACTTTGCGTAGGGAGAAATTAAAAAAGAAAAGAAGAGTTTAAAAACCACAAAATAGCTCAAAAATGGTCATCGTATTATGATCTATTCACAGGGTCACGAAAAAAAAAAAAGAATGTGACAAGCCACTGAAACGTTAAAATAGATTTTTGTAATGACTGTCATGGTACTTGTATATATGTTTTGTGCAATGCCAGTATGATTTGTATTTTTAAGTGAAACATGATTTAGTCTTTGCATTTTTACATGAAACGCGATTTCTTGCTTTTTTCCATGAATGTGAAGCTCTTTTTTTGTGATGCGTGAAAAGGCCAATTGTCAGGAGAGGTATAGGGGACCCTCATATTAGCTGCATCAGCTACTCTAAAATCCGAGAGTAAATAAATGAATGTATTTATGTAATGTACATAGCTGAGCAATGCCTCATAACACCCTTTCATAATTTATTTTCCAAGTTTACTGGTTCACAGCCACCTTGATTTGTTTCTTTAGGGCTCAATTCCAGCTTGCCCTTTGGGCAAGTAACCCTCAAATATTGTGTAATAAAGATAGCAAATCCTGCGCAGCATAGTTGGTCAATGTAAAATTGAAAATTGTAATACTGACACTGTTATTTAGAGAGTCACCGACGTTTCAGGAATGCTTCTTAAGCCTGGTTTTCATATGTCATATGTCATTCATATGACTTTACTTTTTGCTGACTGTCGCAGATTTTGCCGATAATTATATTGGATATTCACCAGAGGTCTGTCCCAGATTTTTCCGATTATGAATTTGGCGGGAAATGGAAGGTGCATCAAAAATCGAAACTTGAACACAAATGTAACAGCATTAGTGGATTCATAATGAGCGAAATTCATTGCCGAGGTCCCTGACGGTACAAACTTGGGAAATCTGGGATGTGTTGGGAAAATAGAAACGCTCCCGATTCTCCAGATTTGTCCCTGTTCATCCCAGACGATCGGGGATATCTACAATTTCTAGTTTTCATTATTCCGCAAAATCTGGGACGGTTGGGAAACAGTAAAATCCCAGACAGTCTGGGATTTTCCCAACATATGAAAACCAGGCTTTAAGTCTTGTACCCTGAAAAAGGTGGCATTACCGAAATGTAAGTGCGTTAAGACTCTCTAAATAACAGCATCAGTATTACAATTTTCAATTTTACAACTCTAAAATATTGCTTGCCCAGTGCACCTCCCCACTTACCCAATAATTCATGAGCCCCCAAATGGAAATTATTCACTGGCATGTGTCAAATGTAATAACCTGTCTGACCTGCTTGTAACTGTCTTAGTTTTGATCAGTTTCATAATTGCTGTTTCCTAAATTACGTGCTGGGTATGTCGGATCAATATCAGTATCTGGGCAACTGTGCACCTACCTCTCCCCTAACCCAACAGTAACACTAACTTATTAACTTATTATAACATGTTGGGTTAGGGGAGGGGTAGGTGCACAGTTGCCCAGATACTGATATTGATCTGGTATGTCTATCGTAAAATAATCGTTGAATCAATGTTTTCAACTGGTGGAACTGGTAAAGCCGGCAAGTGCGTATTTTTTCTTTTAGGAAGTTGATCAATAGTTTCATTCGCGCGAAAACGTTTTTTTTTGTTGAATGAAAAACTATTTTCCATCAAATGTTTGGATGACTGCTAATAAATTTTATTTTAATGGTCTGTGGCAGTGCTTTGAGTATAAGCTTGCTGTATATTTCAGTTAGGAAACTTGTATGTTTCGCAGAACATCAACAGAGAGAGTTTTACTTGCTGGTGAGGGATACATTTGTGGTAGAAATACATGTATACGGTTTCTTTTCACAATTACAGCTTCTACAGCAGTCAGTGATACAATTATGCTGCTCATAAAACCTGGCAAAATACTGCTGAAATTTTACAAAATAAACACAGCATTTTCTTGCTGGTCACAGTTACTTTTAGTTGTGAAAAGAAATTTGATCATGGCAGATTTTGATCACATGCTAGGTGCTGTGAACACGTGCCACACAGTCAACAACCTAAAATTTGTAATTTTTGTCAAGATCCATCTAAACACTTTCAATGTGCCAAAAAGTTACTCGTTTCAAAATTGTTATCAAAAATTCTAGTTGGAAGATGGCTTGCCTGGGCTTTTTCCTATGGGGGAAGTAAGGAGAAAAATTTACTAGGAAAAAAATTACTTAAATTGTACTTGTCCCTGAAGAGTGGATGGGGTTTTTTTGAGCCCTGCTGTTATTATTAAAAGAGACTTTCAATTTATGCCTGTAGCTTATTCGTCAAGATGAGATTGTCATTAGCTGGGGGGGGGGGGGTTGGTTTGTAAGACACAAGGTGGCACAATGACGAAATGGTACTATAACTGGGTATGTAAGAGTCATTGTGAGATATGAGCGTCTATGAGGGTTACCTTATGGGAGCTAAACACTGTCAAGTCAGTGCTATTCAGGCTAACCTGAATGCTATTTAAGTCATAGTGCCATTTAACCATTTATTTTGAACATACCCATTGTGAGGTCATGTATGGCATTGTTAGATGTAATTTTTGTCTTGTGATATCATTCTGTTGTTGGAAGGTATGCCAAGTTTTCCAAAGTACAGTGTCAGATTTAAAATTTGCATAAGATATCCAATTTTACTGAAGAAGAAGCCCGCATTTTCTTAGGAAATTTAAAAAAAAAACATTCTGACCTTTGCAGGATGTCAAAAGTTGCTATTGGTTGTGGCTGGGAGTGGAAGTTATGTTTATCACTAGTTTAACTTCGGGTATATCATGACCAGGCAAGCTGAATCACGCGATCAGTGGGCTGAATATGAACCCCTTATCAACCAGGACCAGCTTGTTCAAAGCTTAATTAAATCAATCCAGTTTGAATAATGTGCAGTTCCAGAAAATATCCATACTGCCCCCACAGAAGGGATTGAAATTTCCTGGGGGCAGGGGGTTCTGTAAGGTGAAAAAATTTAAAACAGTGTATGAAGCTTAATTGAAATTTCCATAGGGGTGGGGGGTCTGACATGTAGAAAAAATCCCTTCTATGGAGTAGGTATGGATATTTCCTGGAATTACATGAAACATACATGTACACAGTGAAAAAAAACGTTTTTATAGAAAAGGCTGAAATAAATGTAACCATTGTGTGGCATTAACTGGCTTTCAACCAACATTGGCCAGGGCTAAAAAAATTCAAAAAAAGATTTTATATGGGCATTCAGACTTTTTTGTGTATTATTTTGGAGAGGTGGGGAGATGGGTGCTTATGGCAAAAGCAAATTAAGCTTATAAACATTTTGTAAACCCAAATGCGAGCTTATGACAAGAGAAGTGTACCCTTAGGGTTGCAAACAATTTTAGTGCTTAGTATTAAATTTAAAGTGACTTCAGAATAGCTGACTGAAATGAGCCTTTCTTTTAACTTGTTGTTAATGGTCTGTTACAAAAAAGGGCTTAATGATAGAATTGTTATTAATAATTGTTGTAAGTTATTCTAAGGCTTTTAATAAATTTTTGGATCTGCTTGTTGTTCTTATTAACTTAATACATGTCATAATTATAGGTCCTTCTGCAGAACAACCAACTCAAGTTGATGGAAGACATGAAGTCATGCCTGCAAATAGAGAAGGTGATGCAACCCGCACAAGCAGCATACAAGCCCAGGGTTGTCAGTAGGTTTTTGAGTAGGCGGTTCCATCCAAAAAGTAGGCAGCTATTTCCATGTTATTACTCCAATGTCACGCTCAGAACTGACCTAACATTCAGAGCAACCAGCGCATTATTCAAAATAGCCGGTGAAATGCACTGGTTGCCGGGTTATTTTGACAACCCTGCAAGCCAAAGAAATTATATCCCTATTTGGCTGCTTTTATTGACTTGCCAAAGTCAAAAAGAGCTTATTGTTAGTTTTTACTTAATTGCATACAGACATTAATGCCATCACATGGTGATGTTAACAAGTTACACTGATAATTTAATTGGTACCAACCCCCAAAATCTTTGTATCGTATTACCGGTATATTTATTTAATAGATTACATATTCTTTGATCAGATTATTTAATTGATCATTATTTACGACTCCGATTTTGTACAATATATATGCTATTATTATTATTATTATCATTATCATTATCATTATCATTATCATTATCATTATCATTATCATTATCATTATCATTATCATTATCATTATTATTATTATTATATACTAGTTGTGAAAATTTTATTTTAGTCCATCATTACCAGCTTGAATAGGCCCTCCAGTAGCTCTAATCGATCCATTAGATCTTCAGAATTATTGTAATACCGGTACATTACACCACTTCCTATCTTTTAAAATAATAATAGAAGAAAACCTGAGTCTTGGAAAAGAACCCCAACAGGGCTTCAAACAATGGCCGGTCAACGGACAATGTCGTTTACGCTGGTAACGAAAAAAAATAGAGTTTCAAGTTTTAAATATTTAAAGGTTCAGTATCCTTGGTGCTTGTGAAAAGGAGGGAAAAAAGGTATACATACTTAATTACCAGACCAAAAACTTTTAATAAATGATTTGTTATAGTCATAAAATTTCTGGCTATCATTGCACATTTCCGTTTTGTCATTCGCCAAGTTGTCACTGCAAATTAACGGGTGTGGATTACTGTATTATTGTTTATTTTATATTCCATGTGGGTTTTGTAAACATGACATGAGAAGGATAACAAAACCTCTCAGTGTGGGTACAAGGATGTGAAAATAACAAGAAAGCAAGTTTAGATTCAGTTGTCTACTTGTCAACATTTCCGTGTGAATCACTTAAGCCATAAATACTGCGATTAACTATCTTATTTTCCCGGCAAACAACTGTTTACAGCAGTAAATACACATATATGACAACATGTAAACTTTGCCTGGCCTATATGCGCGATTCATCTCAAACAATTGGCCACAGTTTTCATTGTTATGTCATAATGTGTCATGCATGATGCATGGGTCATTTTAGTTTTATACAGTGTACTTTATACAAAATATTTGAAAAATTCTAGTGGTCTAAATAGTAAAAAGAGAGTTGTCTGTTAGTATCATTTCTCCAGCCACGTGTAATAAGATATAGCAGAGAAACATTTGAAGATTCTCCCTTATTCATAAAATTCCGAGCTCAAATTGTGTCAAATCAGTGGACATGGATTTTACTTGTGTTGCTTGTTGTAAATGCATATCAGTTAGCTTGTATTAATAATTATAAAAATCAACTAGATTGGAAGCCTCAGTCAGTTTCATCAACTTAAAAGTTAACCGTATACAGGACATAGAACTGAAGCAGTAGTTTTACACACAAATGTAATACTGATTTAGCTAGCTGGACCATGCATTCCACTTTTCCTGCATTGAGATTGATGCTCAAGTACAATAAATGCTTTGAAAATTTGCTTGTTCCATATTTAAAGTGCCAAATTGTGAAGTAAAACGTAATTGTCGCTCACTTGAGAGGCTTTTCAAAGTAAAGAAGAATGGCGCGATCCTTTTTGGAATATTGTTTTTTGTTTCAGAGATATTATGTTTTATCCATTATGTCATAGGTAGTAGGCAGTACAACATTCAATCACAGATATCTCAAGAAATATTAAATATTAAACTAGGGAACAGAACTGTACATCACAAAAGAAACAAAATGACACCATTCATGCTGTTGCCATGCCAACAGTTCTGGCCCTAGTCCTGTTTTAATTAAGACTAAAATTACCAGATTTTATTGTAAACAAGGATCATCCCCTTGCATCAATCTAATGGAAAGAGTTGAGACAATATCAGAACCATGTGTGTTCCGTGCCAGACCCCATGTTGCACTTGAAAAGGTTTGTTATTCACAGTATCAGAGACTGGAGCCAAGAGTGTTGCCATGGCAACAACATAGTAGGTGTCATTTTCATTTATGTGAGGTACATTTCAGGTGCTAAGTTTGAAGAACACCGCTACATTTCTGGAGATATTCTTGATTCAGTATTTTACTGTTCAAGTGGAGCTATTTATAACATTATCAATCTCCTCATCTACATAATACAAAAACATGAATATCTCTAAAACTGAAAGAGATATTCCAAACAGGAAAATGACATTCTTCTTCACCTTGAGAAGCCTTTCAAATAAGCAGCAATTACTTTTTTACTTCATAGGCACTTTAAACATCAGGAAGGAGGGGGTACCTTAAAGTGAAAAGATGGAATCAATGTTTGTTCAGTCAAAAATGGGATATGTCCGAGCTAAAATAGGTTTGACCAGACAATTTGACCAGTGCTAGCCAGGAAATCACTTGAAGCCCTGCCCAATATATCAAAAACTATTTATTATGGCCAACATATTTTTAATGTCAATCCCTTGACCTTTTATTGTACTGAGGTTCCACAGTATTTAGCTGTATTTAACGTGGAGTGCCTAATGTTTAGGCCATGCCAAGACTAAGATCTAATGTCAAGACCAAAGACCTCCTTACAATTGTCAACACCTAACTTCAAGACCTAATTTTCACTGCACAATTTGAAACTTTCAATCAACAACTGGGTGATTTCACAGCTCAATTTTTTTTACTTTTGAAGCTGTGATCCTTGTTTAATATTTCCTGTTCACAGGCTACATTGTCAAGTTATATGATATTAACTGCATATCAACTGGTGTGAATTTTTATGGATGTTTGCATGTAAACATATGAAATGAAGTGGAGCGATTGTATGGACAGCTCTTTTCTGCAGAAAGAGTTCAATGTCAAATTATTCATACATGTACATAAATTTAAGTCTGTTTTTCACGGTTGTGTTATTCTATAGTGTAAAACATCATAGTACAGGAAACAAAACTGCCTTCTAATACTACATAAAGGTTTTTACCCTTTTTAGCAATCTGGTGAGCCATTCAATCGATTTCATAGTTCATTTTACACTGCTGATCCTGATCTAAACTTAGTATTTCACTGGTGTAGGCTTTGATTATTTCGGAATCCTTGCCAATTTGTTCCTTAAAAATACTCTTTGCACGGTTGTACCCCTCAACAGTGAAAGGCAGAGCTTCTATAGTCCCTTTTACTTTGGGTTCGAGAAGCTCCCTTAGGTACAAGAATTCTGTGATTGGTGCTATGCTTGTTTTGTCAATGGTTCCAGTGAATTGTCTCCAACATCGTGACCAGTCCATGAAGGTGCCATGAAATTTTGTTATTACCAGTCTGGGGAGTTTGGCTTGACTGTACTATCACTAGACGTTTGGACGTGGAGTGGTTGCTTGCTGCCCTTGATCTGCGACACTTGAAGCTGGGTTTGCAGTTGTAATTTAGTCTTGTATAACTCATCCTCGGACTGGAATTTTTCTTCTTGGGCATGGATGTCAGCTTGTTTCTTCCTTTCATCCAACCATTCATGTACGCTGCGATTCTCCTCGTGTGCTTTTCCTAATTTAGCGTCCAGGGCGGCATTCCACTCTTGAATTTCAGGCATCTCTTCTTTGTCTGCTAATTTCTTGGCTTCCACCTCGATTTGCATTTGTTCAACATCTGCTGTAATGGTCTTTCAATTGCCTTGAGTTTCGCTATTACAAAATGGTGTTCATCATCTCTAGTTGTGTAATCTTGATGGCCAAGTTTGCCAAAGTGGCTTCCAACTTGACGAAGAATTCAGCAACCTCGTTCCCAGGGTCTCTCATCTTACCGCCTAGGGCGAGCGAGGAGAGACCCTGGTTGGGTCTGGTCATGTGCTACTTTGACAATTAAGAACATCAGGGAGGGGTCCTCTGTAATCAGGCAGTTTGTCGGGTTGAGATTTGTCGCGGTGCAACCGCCGTGAACCGCAAATTGTTTAACAGTAGCCTTTGGGCTGAAATTTCGACTAGTATCTATTCCGGTGTTTATCTAAGGGATAGGCAAGTCTGTCTCGATACAATTTACCGTGGTCGTGATATTCTTGCCGTCGTATCCAGTGGATTTATGGAAAGTTGGTCATGTTTCAACTGTGGACGTCGAGCAGCGCAATTTTATTTTATTCTGAAGTGATAGTTATTAATTGTTGTTTCTCCTTTGAATGCGAGCGATCAGATTGATCCAAAAAAACCATAAGAATGTCTCTAGACAAACGTACAGCTTTCTCGAAGTAAAACTACGGCAGTCTGACTGGAAAAGCTGGACAAAGATAAATATAATATTCATGATAAAGACGAAACACACTGTGCTTGTAAAACAGTTCTAGTCTGAATAGCCCGGTCCGGCGTCACAACAAAGAATGCAAATAGGAAGTATATTCGCATGGAATATATTAATCTTTGTCTTAGGAGAGCCAATACTTGAACCTAAATCATATCTAGATCTTACAATAGAAACGAACAACAACAAAGTATAACCACATGGTAATTTACAGAGGTGTCAAACTCTGTGAAGCGACGTGCAGTTAACAGCCGAAATCATGCAGACCTTTGACCTCTAAATATGTTATAACGCGGTCAAAAGGCTCCACTCCACTATAATTTCCATTTTTCCTAATAAAATGGCATAAAGTACCCCTCAGAAACACGCGTGAAGAAAGGAAAGGTTGAGAGATCGAAAATTAAAATAGAACGGCAAATGAACAGTTGCAGACAGTTGTCTAAAACCATTAGAGTCCTGTAGGCCCATCACGTACATTGATTTATTATATAAATAAAAACCGCATTTTTCTTTTTCTAGCCTCCTTTCAATCGAAAATAAATCCATTTTATCAGCAACGACGGCGAAAAGCAGACCTCAACGAGTCGGCCATCCTTAGCACCTTGTGCTCCACAAAGTTCAGCTTGCCTACGGCGCAGTGACACTTCAGTAAATCTTTTCACCGTCTCGTTCCTTTCGAAGTTACTTTGGCTTTCAGTGATCAAGCCCCTGAATATTCTAAAATTATTATCACCACTCGCAAGACCTCCATAATAGACGCAGTTTTGATTCATTCCGCGGTAAAGATGACTCCAAGATCTTCCATACACAGCCTTGGCGGCGGCGTGCAATTAATTGATTATTCTTATGCCTTCTTGAGGAGACTTTTACAATATGTGTAACGTTCTTAACTGAACCAGACCACACAACCTACAGCAACTTGGATTTCCACTATCAGATGATGGATAAGTTTTCCTCGGAGTTGGCAAAATATTTCCACTGTTCCCGGTTTATTTTGGTGACAACATATTCCGCACTCCCGTAGGCTAGGTATAGACAAAATTCCTACTAGGGCGCCCCTCCCTTCAACAGTTTAATTGTAATCTCCCAGATTCTGGGAGACACGTGACCAGACCCAACCAGGGTCTCTCCTCGCTCGCCCTAGGCGGTAAGATGAGAGACCCTGGGAACGAGGTTGAGAATTCAGAAGTCAAAAATTATATACTCACAATAGTTTGGTCCTTACTGTCTTACATCAGAACAGTCTGTCCCATCGGGGGTGCCAGGTTTGGAGAAATGTTTGCCTCCCCTGAACAGTATTCTCCAGTCACATCTACTTTACTCTATGTTATTCACAATTGCGTTCCTATAGTTCTTACAACAACCTTATTCTTCCTTTCACAATGCTCCAGGTGGTGTGCGGCCTACGATTGCGGTGCATTGTGGTTGTTAAATTTTCAAGATGGCGGCGAAGGGTCGAAAAAATGAATAAGTTCTGACCTTCGTTTCGTGAGGTTTTAGATCTTACCTGTACTGTTTTCCTTGCGTCAAGTGAAATAACATGTACGTAGGCCTCATTGACGTTATAACAATCGGAAAGTTTGTTATTTTGTCAAATAATTTTCTATTTGAAAATGTCTACCCGAAATGTATGTAATTTGTGCCCGATTTCTTTTAAGAGATAATTTCTAGATTGTGGATAGACGGCTGTCCATAATGCCTCAGAGTGATCCTTCAATGCTTGTAGTAGGCCAAGGTATAAATGCACCCCAGCGCACCCCACGTTACACCTCACTATTTCCGTACTTGAATTGGTGTGTTTTGGTCAGAAATGGTTAATTAAAGTTCGACGATGTGACCCAGGGAAGTCATGCTCTCTGTCAGGACAGTGGGAACGGTTGCATTTCTCTAACTTACAAATTAAAAACTTCGTTTCTAATAGGTTCTATGATAATCACACGTACTTTGACTTGCTAAATGTCGCTTCATGATGCTGTTTGAAACTACAGTATAATGATACAGGGACAGCTTTTAGGATGTGATAACCAAGCAAGCTAAGCATAATAAAGTGGTATTAGGCAATTTTCAAAAATATATTTGGAATTTTACTTACAGCATCGATCGTTTGACTGTTGCTAATATACTCATTGGAGGGTGAGGGAATCATTTTGCTGAATTGAATAAATTTTTAGCCCTAATTTCTTCTTCTAGCGGTGTATTAGTAGTTTAGAAGCACAACCATAGATTAACTGAATCAATACTAAATATGTGATCTAAATTCGAGCAAATCTATCATAGCTCAAAAGCAGCCAGGGAGAGAACAGCCACTGCTATCATTTGTATATGTAACTATTGCCAGTAGGAATATTAAATACGCATTTAAATTTACTACATGTAGAGTTAGATGAAAGAAAGTTGTACAAATCTCTGTACTTTTGTTCATAAAACTGTCCCTGTAAATATTATACAGTGTTCTGATAAACACAACAGCAAAAAATAATTACAACTTAGTGTATTTTGTATGTTTTTGCCAACTAATTGCATATGCATTAACAGTAACTGGCTGTTATTGTTTGAGGTGGAGAGCTGAAAGACATGGGCATGTTAAGAGAAGATTCCATATTTTCTGAAATTTTTAATTTAGGATGTCAAGTTATGACAACATCATCCAACTTGTAAGAGAAGTAAGAGTTTTTATTATGGATTAATTATGGCATGTGATGTTCATACCATATTGTTTTGTTCCCTGATGAAAGGCTGGGGTAACTTCTTTGTATGACATAGCTGTGTAAAAATGACTTTATGTAAAAGTAAATAAAAAATACAAGCCAGTTATTTTAGAGTGAATAAAAGTATTTTTTTAATTTTCCAAACTTGACTTTGCAGCGACAACCAAGTTGTTGAGGCAACATATGCAATTTGACCCACACCTCTGGAGCTAATTTTAACCTGTCACATAAAGAGCTCAACTAAGAGTATTGCTTCTCCTACTGAAAATGTGGCTAGTTAAACCTAACCAGCAATCATGTCATACTTTTACTTTTCATTGAATAAGTATGGAGACTGGGCATAATCACTGCTCAATAAAATTCAACCTAGGTTGCCTGACAGTTCATCATTTCCCCCATGTATAATTGCTGGTTGAGAAAAGTTCTTAGAGAATGGTGTGTGCTGGCTGTGATTTTATACTATATTTATTTTATTCATTTTATGTAGTGTCCACAATTAGGTTGTAGCTAAATATCTTAACACTTAAATAAAGTTTATGTATGTATTGCTGGCAAAAGGAAAGACACAATGCAATTACTTCCCCCGCTGCTCAACCTTTTGATCCAAAATCCATCATTCTAGCCATTAAGCCAACATCTCCCCCACAAACAGGATGTTAAGGTTCTTCATTTAATTCATTCCCAGACTTTCCTACAATGTGGGAACTATATGAACAGGCTACAAGTACTTTATTGAACTCAGCAGAGGTAAACAACACATTGAAAAAATATGCTTCACAGGGGTTTACTCTGTAACAAGTCCAAATTATACTTATAGATGATGAGCAGAAGCAAAGCTATTAAAAAAAAAACTTGCCTAACAAGATTCTGTGGGACAAATTTTAGATTTCACTGCAAACAAGTGTTTGATCAGGCTCAGTACATGTAAGGTTTATTAATGACATTTTATTTATTAACCAAATAAATATACTCGTGAGATTATCACACCACAATTATATCAAATTTATTGGCTACACAGAAAAAGGTTAAGGAAAGATTGGTAATCGGCTTCTCTCCTTCAAACATTTTGATATATTTACTTCTCTTCTTCCTTGAAGACAACTCGATCGATAGTAAGGTAAAAACATTTCAAATGCACAGTGACCGCAATTAATGGGAGCTATGACCAAGAAATAAAACCTCGCTAGTGTAGTTCAATATCAAGATAACTCGTTACAGATAGACTCAGACATCGCTTAGAGATTCGGGTCCCGCAAAAATATATACATGTACATATAACAATAAAGAACAGTGGCGAGTAGCCCTTACTGATTCGGTTGCTGAACATACGGTTTACATCTCACTGCCTTCACGCTGGCCATCGTGAAAACAATATTTTTCGATCCTTTCTAAAATTCTTGAAGAAATGGTTGAATATTTGCCAATCTGTAGAGTTTAAACAATGAATAAAGTATACAAAAGCGACTTCGAAGGGTTTTCTTGTTGAAATCATCACAGTAATTTGATGTGCACTCGACGAAGGCGTTGATACGAATGAGCTGTTTTCCTGTTACTACCAGCATGCTTAGCGATCGTAGGCCGCACACCACCTGACAATGCTCCTTTCAAAAAAAACACCGCATCGGGTTTGATTACACAACTATTGATTTAAAAATAAACAACAAGTAGTACATGATTGTCTTGCCTTATCACTAAACTTATCTCCGGACATACATGTATCTGCAGAAGATGCAAATGCACTAATGGTAAACTTTTGCTATAACCGATAACAGCGGCCAAATATTAATTTAAAAATAATTGTCACTTAACTCTTGCAGTACATAGTTCACCAACAACTGAATCATTAAAGTTCAATGTTTTTTCCATCAAAGCACAGTTTTTATGGTGGTTTAATTCACCTGGGTCTTACATTGTATGTAAATTTATTGCCCAATATTTCAGTTAGACAGGACTAACCTTCTTCAGGGGCTACACTGAAGCTAAGTAGAAATGGATAAAATGGTTACAAAATTTGAAACGATGCTGAAGGAAATATGTGACATGATTGGTTGACAAAAAATAGAGAAAAATGAAATGTTTTCTAATGTGGATACATAAAAGCATAAATAAATCAAATTTCGTCATACCTGTTTAACTCAGAAGGTTTAAGAGTCTTGCTCTTGGAGATAAGAAATGCCTCTCTTGCCTTGCAAATAGTGTCCGTATTTGAGGTGACGATTTTGAGAGGAACGAGTTCTGTGTTGTCCGTATAATGGGCAGGAAGGGTTAAATGACCTGGGGTCCGTTTCTTGAAGCTCCCGGTAATTACCGGGCCCGTTAAGCTGTTTGGTTTTATATTCCAGAAGAGAGTTTTAAAAGATTTGAAAGTTTTACAGTAAAGTAATCAGCTAAAGAAACAAAATGGACTTCATTACAGGTCAGAACACACCCAACTTTTCTCGAAACTTTGATTTCAAAATATGATTTCGAGCCCCTTAAGTTACCGTGTCTTTCGAGAAACGGGCCCCTGAAACGGTGGTGGGTTGACCGATGTGCTGTTGTGTGATGGCTTTTTCGACGGTGCATCTGTGCTCACTGTAATGTCACGTGATAGTTGTCGTCCAATAGGATGCCAGATAGGACACGTGCTCGGAATTGTGTGTAAGGGTCTTCAGTGAACCAACTCATAGATTAAAAGTATCGTTTATAATTAGAACTGTTTGTTGCTGTGTGAAGCCACAACGTTACACTCACCAAATCTGTTGCTGAGATGACGTTTGGTCTTGTGTATATGTATTAGTCTTTTTCCATGTGGCTGTGCCATTTTCAAACTCAGTTAATGGAAACTAAAGATTGTAAAAATAAGGTATTTTGGTCTCAAATAGTATTTGAAGAAACAGATGTCACTCCCCCTCCCAACTAAAGGTTCCATTGAGTAGCCCCTGTGCAATGGCCTTAATTTATATATTTTTCTTTTTAGATCTGCCTGGGCAAATGCTCGTGAATCTTCTGCAAATGCAACATGATGTAAGCAAGGTCAGCAGTACTACTGACCTTTTGGCAGAGTTGAAGAAGATTGCGTCAGACAAAGGCTTTGTGATTTCTAACAATGAAGGATCAGGAAACTGCATGTTTTATGCATTGTCTGAACAGCTGAATCTTGTAAAAGGTATCGAGATCTCACATGGAGAATTAAGAAAATCCATAGTGCAGTACCTCAGAAAGAACCCAAAGCGGGTAGGTTTGGTATTTCTTTCGTCATACATATTCTGGTTAAAATAATTTTCACATGTGGCTTGGGAAAATGCGTTCCATGGGATCAGAATCCAGGAATTAGGCCTTGAATCAGATAAGATGGCAGAAGATTTCACATTGTCATAATTTTACTGAATTGTGTGGTTTCAGAAAATATCCATTCCTCCACCAAGAATGGTCATTTGGTGTGTAACCCCTCCCTCCCCTTCCCCCCTGGAATTTCCAGTCTAACTTCACACATTCCATTATTGAGACCACTCACCCCCTGGGAATTTTTAACGACCTTCTTTGGTGTTGATATCAATATTTTCTGGACCCAGCCCGCACATTAGTCGGCTCAAAAAAAGTGCCCTCCAGATGTCATAGACTCTCCTCCTGGGCAACTAAATTTCACTCTTGGGCTGCAGGGGCAAGTAAAATTTTAGAGGCCTTTGTCCCAAGGCAAGCTAGAATTCAAGTTTTTTTCAGACTCCTGATTAGTTGGATTTAAATAGCTAGAAAAAGATTTTATCATTTGGCTCTTCATTGTACCATAACATGCAAATTTAGAAAGGGACATTTCTGTCATCATACCTGTAAAAATAAAATCCGCATGTACATGTACTGACCTTATTAAAAGTTAGTCTTTTTATTCTGCCTTTTTACAGCCAGATGGAACAGATCTGTTTAACTTCGTTGATGGGTGGCAATCATGGGATGATTATCTTTCCAACATGGAGCAAGATGGCAGATGGGGTGATCACATGATTCTCTATGCGACTGCAAATTGCTATAAAATGCACATTCGTGTGATTAGCAGTCAGTCAAATCACAGTGAGTGTACTATTAAGCCTGATGGTCACGTGATGAGCACCAACCCACTTGTGCTGGGCCATGTTCATGAAGTCCACTACGTCAGCCTGCAACCCAAACAAGGTGAGTCTTCATGCATCACACTGGGTACATTAAGCCAGTTTGTCATGTCTATGATTTCCTATTTCTCTCCCAGGTACATGTATGTGTTGTCGGCTGAATGCCAAAAATAATCCTGTCTCTAATAATATCATCTGGCGTATTGGCACCAATACACACTTATAAGCAATCTGGTGAACAGAAGTTATGTACCGATTGGAGGATTCGCCAGGGTCTTGTTGTCTTTTCTTTTCTTTCTTTCTTTTTTTGAGTTTTTTAGTTTATTTTAGTGATTTAAACATAATACAAACATGATGCAATGTTGCAACTAATTACAGAAAGTCAATAACAACTAGGATCCCTAGGAGTTTTTTAGTCTCTGTATATTCATTAATATATCTTTCAAAAGCTGAACATTTTGGCCAATGCATGACTATGCCCTTAATGAAGCCTGCTTGATCAGAGTGTCTAAGGGAAGATAGTTCTGACTCAAGTCATTGGCCAATTGCCTTTGCCAAAACTTTGTAATCGACGTTTAAGAGGGTTAGCGGTCGCCAATTAGACAGCTTAATAAGGCAGGAATCGTCTTTTGGTATCAAACAGATAACGCCACTCTTCTGTGATATTGAAAGTTGTCCTTTGGTAAAAGAATAGCTGTTACTGGAGTTGAACCTGCTGTCAAAATTGTATCCCTTTGATTAGAAAGGCACACAAACGAAGCAAAAGAGTCAATACAAAGCAGAATTGACTGACCCATTCGCCTCGTTTCTATGTCAAACCGCTGATAACTGCGCTAAAAGCTATAAGGAGATGTATGCCAATTAGGTCAAAGAATGTTTCATAACGTTCTTTGGAAAAGCCATGCTGCCCAGGTCAGGTCGGATTCAAGAGACATTGATTCCTTGATTCCAAAAAACAATTTGGGAATGTCTAGGTTGTCAACAAAGGGGAGAAAGTTCTCTCTGAAATTCGTGGAAAGAAAGCCGGATGATTTTGTTTCTAGTAAATCGCAATAAAATGATTCTATTTCTTGGTTGATTTGTTTCATGTCTTAAATAATCTTGCCCATTAAAAAAATTATTGGTAGCTTTCTCACCTTTCTCAATCCAGCGGGCTTTTGAGCAGAACATAGCTTCTTTGTTTTTTTTTTCGTAAATATCTTTGAGTTGTCTTGATGAACTGATATTCATGTAACAGTGAGTGACCCTCCATAGGAAAACGTACACTAACGATCATCCGTTAAACGTTCAAAAACTAACGGATAGTTAACGGATGGCTAACGGCTTTGAAGTCGTTCTAACGCTTTGTACTAACGTTCTAACGCTCGGCCCTGACCTTCTAACGGTTTGTTCTAACGCTCTAACGGTTTGTTCTAACGCTCTAACGGTTTGTTTTAACGCTCTAACGGTTTGTTCTAACGCTCTAACGGTTTGTTCTAACGCTCTAACGGTTTGCTCTAACGCTCTAACGGTTTGCGTTATTAAACGTTCCAACGGTTTGTCCTGAAGTTCTAGTGACTGATCACCACTTCTAACGGATCGTAAGTTGTGAATGATGTGAACGAAATCATACATTATGAACTGCGGAGACTGAATTAGAAAGAATCGAATCGAATCGGTTCGTTTTTAGACTTTTACGCTGTCATGTATTATCTCTCGCCGTTTATTAACGAAGTCTTTAGTTAAGCGATAATCTTCTCCAAAAACACCGATGTACAACTAACAGAAACACTCAGAAAAAGCAAGAGTTTGCGCCAGTTATATATTCATACCATTCACTTTCCATTTCTCTTCGTATCCTTCGCGACAGCGGCGTTTATCCATAACGAAACAAGCGAGAGACAGAGTCGAAAACAAGCGAAAAAGCGACACCAGACCACCATTGATAAACAATTCACTGTGCAGCCGACAGTCGAGGCGTCTTTTGTTGAGAATCCGCTAAACAACCGCAAATTAACAACTACAGGTACAGGTTGGCAGTTATCTCCATCCCATACTCAAAGTTTCAAAAAATACACCAGTGGACCTTCGAGTTCAAATTGTGGAAAATTAAAAAAAATTATTAGTATCTCGCTCATCGTCATTTCGAACTTCAGATTTTTCATGAACAACTTTATGCAAATTTTTGTTGAAATTTGATCCACTGGGATTAAAGAGCATACGTTTGAAGCTTTGCGTGACGACCTCAAGGTACCCCAATTTATATTTTCAACTCTGTTGCTAAAATTCTTGTGTGAGGACCCCAAAACTTTGCCAACGACCTTCATTTAATGTCCATTTATTTTTAGAACTTCCCGTTTATCTAAAGAAGCTTTCACAGCCCAAGCAGTTTGTAAAGTCGAATAATATTGTACATCACACATACAAATACTTGGTCTCATTTATTTTTTTTCTTAAAACTACCTAGGATTACAACAAGGAAAAAGCAGCAAACCTTAGTGTTCCCTTTTAGCAAACTTAAGAGCACGACATCTGTCATTAATTTTTGTCTTAATAAATTTCCATAGCTTTTCTTTTTCGACAGCACATTCTACTGGGAACTTGCTAAACACTAACACTTTCAAAAAATTCAACTTATTGCTATCTAAGGGCAGTTTGCCATGCGTGCCGTCGGTGTTACTGCTGACTAATTCTTCATCAGTGAAGAAGTATGGCAGGAGCTTCACTGCACATCTGTGTCACTCGCTTTCTTTCCTGAGAGCTGACTGCACTGCCCGCACCTTCCTTGGAGTGACACAAGTCCTAATCACCTCTTCGCCGACTGGGGTTTCTGCTGTGGATGCTGTGTTGCTGTTTGTGTTCGTGTAAGTTGCTGAAAATGGCATTGGCGTGGCTGGCATCAGTGTGGCTTCTGGCGTAGGCTGCGTAGCTGCTATAGGTGGCACCGCAGATTCCACTTCAAATTCTTCGTCTCGCAAAGTTGCGATAGTATCCATATCAATTGTCAGTAGGTCTTCATGCGGCAAGGACTCAAAATTCTCCTTACCCCTAAACTGTAGAAAGCAAAGAAAATTAACTAACGATATTTACAGTGCGTTTCACATAACTTTTGACGAACGGTTTCCGAAGTTAGTTTGAAATTCTCGAAAGTCGCTTCGAACTTGGCATTTTAATTACGAGGTTATAAATTTCGCGCTGAATTTCGTCGAGTAGTTGGGAAGTTCGTCGTGAGCGAAGTTCGCGTCATCCGGTCTAGTTGGTTCGGTATAATTATAACTACAAAAGAATCTAATCAAAGTGAAAAAATTCTCAACCAAGCAAGGCTTACTTTATGAAGTTCCCTGATGAACTGTAAATTATGACAGCAGAAATTCAATTACAAAAGTTCAACAACATGGCATTGAAAATGTTCTATTTTTTCGCGCTATTTCTAAAAGAGTTATTTTAATCACTGATCGATTTAAATGTAAAGCATTTTTCAACCACTATGCGTGGAAGTTCTTAATGGAGCTACACAAATTGTATTCTATTTTTGGGCAGGTGTCTGGTGACATCTGGGAAAATTCAGTTGTAGCGCTCTGCATCAAAATTGCCAAGTTCGTAGCGGAATTCGGGAAACCGCTTGTGAAAAGTTTTGTGAAACGCACTCTAATTATTTTATCGTACTCTATAAATAGGGTATTTAGAATATCTAGCAGTTGCTGCACTAAAGACTTATCAGTTTCGATACAGTAACAGGGTGGTTAATGATTTTGCTACATGTATGGAAGGGGTTCATGTATGGTTTTTCTTACTATTATTCAGCTTACCGCAGTCTCTAGGGATTCTAACCGCTGCTCGATCCGCGACAATCTGTGGCCCATGTTTTCTTCGAAAGAAAGAAGGTAGTCTTCGAATTTATCCATCAGCTGCCGAAAAAAAAGAAAAACAATGCAAGTTAGTTCACTTGTCTTTTTGCATGTAAATAGATTGACAGCTTAAATACAAAATGGTCGCAAAACATATTTTGTCTCTCATTCATAAACCAAGCACGAGTTAATTTTATTCTCAAGGAGTGTAAACTTCTTTTTGCTTACTTTGCTGAGTCCCTCTTGATCATGGATCCTATTCCGCAAACGATCACACTCTCTAGTTTTTGCCTCCAGCTGCTCCCTTATCAACCAGGCATCCATCCACAGAATCATTTTCTTGTAGAAATTGTGCGGCTGGGTCTTCCTGAATAACAACACAACAACAAAAATGTATCAGCACCGCGGAAGCTTTTTACAACAAATTTCGGTCAGTGAATGAGTTGTCAGCCAAATGGAGATGGGTTAAAAAGAAACGTGACTTAATAACTAACCGTAACCACAATTTTAACCTCGCAGCTACAAGATAAAAGTTTTTTTTAATGGGATTTTCCACGGTGTTACAGAAACGAGGTTCAGTTAACTGCAAGATTAAGTTTTTAATGGAACTTTCCACGGTCTTACAGAAGCGAGTTTCAGTTAACTTTCTCGTGAATATTAAGTATTCATAGAGTAAACAACAGATTCTTTTGAAAGGTGTGATTTTTTCCGCTTTTGTTGTGTATGTGACTTTTCCGCGCTTCTGCTAGCAAAGGTGACCTGACCATAATATTATTATTATTACCTTTTGCAAGCGTGATTTTATGGACTCGGAAGAGTTCGCGAGCTGTTATAAGATAATTGAAGACACTTGTAAATGATTGCGCTCAATTATGAACGAATTAAAACTCACGCTAACAAAAAACACTTATCTAAAATGGTAACAATAAAATTGTTTTAACACTCCATTCAAAATTCGTGGCCGTAACCGATTTTGATTTCTCTCTTTTTACCTAAACTCGCAGTCTACAGTTGTGTCATTGAAATCATTGAAAGACGCTATTTTGCGATATTCTCTGTCCTTTTTTATGCCCTTCGAGGGCGCGCATCCTTTTAAGAAACGAAAGGCATCGAAGTAAACGCACAAATTTTTATTTTTGTCAACTATGCAGTCCTACACCTGAGTTCACCTTATGACAAATGACTTAGACTAAAAAGTATGGTAAAAATATCTACCTGTTCTTTATCTGACAACTCCACCACTTCTTCCGTCGCTGCAGATGGCGGCTTTGAAGAGGAATCCTTCGTTTTGTTTGCCTTCTTCTCCTTAGAGGTATTTTTCTCCTAAAGAATAACAAAATTTATGATTTCAGTTCCCAGAACAGACGTGATCACAACATCCAAGCACGATCTCGAGTCGATATAAGTAAAGTGAACTACATGGCAATAGTTACACCACAGTGGCCGTGTTTTCACGACAGCTGTTGTCAATCAATCAACTTTACTTAGGCTCGAATTTACAGAGTAGCACTCTCAAGTGCTACTGGCGCTTACTTGCCCTTGTTTCGCTTATTACATTACACGGCCACAATGAAGTAAAAGAGCAGAACAATGTAATTCCAAGTAAACGGTCCACCAACCGAGTTAACGAACTGTACTAAATGAAATAAATCCCGATCGCAGAAAATGACAAAATCAAGAAATCTTACTAACTAGAACGTTATAATCGCCTTAACTAATAAAACCAAATTAGAGCGTGATTGCAAAGTTAAATCACCGGCCGCGGCTCTCTTGCGAACTGATACGAGACTTACCGCACGTGATCCCTTTTTTGGTGGTTCGTTTGGAAGTCGGCGCGATTCATGGCTCAGATTTTTGGCTGCTCCTGCTAGGCGGTTGGTTGCCCACTCTTCCTCCCTCTTACGTTGTTCTTTTAGAAACTCCTGGTAAGGGTCAGATTGTGCGGCTGGATCTTCCTGAAGAACAACACAAAAACAACAAATTATTCAGTGAGTACAATTCATAAAAGCACCGCTGAAGGTTTTTTAAAACAAATTTCGGTCGGGGAGTAAGTTGAAAGAAAAGTGACTTAACTATTGACTGCAAGATTAAGTTTTTTAATGGAACTTTCCACGGTCTTACAGAAGCGAGTTTCAGTTAACTTTCTCGTGAATATTAAGTATTTATAGAGTAAACAACAGATTCTTTTGAAAGGTGTGATTTTTTTCCGCTTTTGTTGCGTATGTGACTTTTCCGCGCTTCTGCTAGCAAAGGTGACCTGACCGTAATATTATTATTATTACCTTTTGCAAGCGTGATTTTATGGACTCGGAAGAGTTCGCGAGCTCTTATAAGAAAATTGAAGACACTTGTAAATGATCGCGCTCAATTATGAACGAATTAAAACTCACGCTAACAAAAAACACTTACCTAAAACCGTAACAATAAAATTGTTTTAACACTCCATTCAAAATTCGTGGCCGTAACCGATTTTGATTTCTCTCTTTTTACCTAGACTTGCAGTCTACAGTTGTGTCATTGAAATCATTGAAAGACGCTATTTTGCGATATTTCCTGGCCTTTCTTATGCCCTTCTAGAGCGCGCATCCTTTTAAGAAACGAAAGGCATCGAAGTAAACGCGCAAAATTTTATTTTGTTAACTATGCAGTCCTACACCTGAGTTCACCTTATGACAAATGACTTATGACTAAATAGTATGGTAAAAATATCTACCTGTTCTTTATCTGACAACTCCACCACTTCTTCCGTCGCTGCAGATGGCGGCTTTGAAGAGGAACCTTCGTTTGCCCTTCCTGGTTTTGTCTCCTAAAGAATAACAAAATTTATGATTTCAGTTCCCAGAACAGACGCGATCACAACATCCAAGCACGATCTTATTTACATTACACGGCCACAATGAAGTAAAAGAGCAGAACAATGTAATTCCAAGTAAACTGTCCACCAACCGAGTTAACGAACTGTACTAATTGAAATAAATCCCGATCGCAGAAAATGACAAAATCAAGAAATCTAACTAACCAGAACGTCATAATCGCGTTAACTTATAAAACCAAATTAGAGCGTGATTGCAAAGTTAAATCACCGGCTGCGGCTCTTTTGCGAACTGAAACGAGACTTACCGCACGTGATCTCTTTTTTGGTGGTTCGTTTGGAAGTCGGCACGATTTGTGGCTTTCGATGCTTCTTTCGGCTCCAAAGGCATCCGATGTGTGCAGGTTTTCTTTCATCCACAAAATATCCTTCTCGTGTAGTTCGTTGTGGCTATCTACAATGGAAAACGAACAATTAAATGGTAAGTAAATTAATATATTTGGTAGAGCAGGGCAAGTCTTCAAACTAAGAAACACGTATGCGCACGCGTACGCTTAATTGCAAATGCAACGAACACTTACCACTTAAAGCAATCAGTTTAGCTTGCACTATTTGCCCTTCCCAATTTACAGCGACCATTCCTCCAACAACGGCTTCCTCTTTACGAACGATCATTTTTGTCGGTGCGATTCCTGTCATGTCCTCTTCAGGGAAAAAGAAGAGAGCTTTTGATGGCAAGTTGGTCGCGCGCAACAACTTTCTGAGAGACATTCTCTGTTCAAAGTAGCAGTTGATCAGAAATAAACCCAACTTAATGCGGAAGGGTTTTTATACTGTTCGCATGGATCGCTATTGTTCGTTAAGGATCGAAAAACTCAACTACTCATTGGCTACTGCTTTTCTTTTGTTTTTGATGAACTACAATCCCATGTAATTCACTGGCTATGGAACATGCAAATAATTTCTTTTGTTTGAGAAAGTGAATTGTATTGGATGGTAAGTTTCCTGTTGTTTCGGTAAGAACCTGGAACTTCAGCACTTTGTTCCGAGCAAAATGAAAACTTGAAACTGGAACGCCACTAACGGTTTTATGAAATGTTTCTAACGGGAACAGGTCATTTTACCCCAACTCAAAGTCGTTTCGCTCCAACTCAAAACCGTTTCGCTCAAACTCTCCCCGATATCTATTTCCCTGCCCACGCCATTTGATGATGGGCCGGTTGACCGATGGCCGATCGTGTTTGTAAAACTTAATAAATAAACCTTCCACGGCTTTTACTTGTAGAGTATCAAACGCCATTTAAACCTTTTTGTTAAACATTTGCGTGCTTAGGGAGCCATTGAGTCTAAACCCGGAATATATCTGTTTGATTACGCGCGTAGATCAGAAGTGTTGTTGCGTGCTGTTGATCGATCGGATCGAAAAAACTTCGGGCGAATTAACTTCTGGTCCGGGCGAAACGACTTTGGTCGACTTTGAGTTGGGGCGAAACGACTTTTAGTTGGGGCGAAACGACCATAATTTTTTTCTAACGGATGACTAATGGATAGCTAACGTTCTAGCCCGTTTAACGGAAGATCGTTAGTGCATGTTTGGTATAAATACATCCAGACGTTGAACATGTAATCAATATAAGATAATGAATTTTAATCAGGTAACAGCTACAGCACACACATAAATATATCTTAAACTCTACTAGCTACACCTTTTTAAAATTATTTACATGAACCATTTTTGATACCTAACAATAATTGGTCACAATAAAGCAATTGAAAACTTGTCATAAAAAAGCAAAAGTTCCAACTGTTCAAGGTGCGGGAGCCACTAAGTCCTCTGTGCCAGGTTTACAAAACTGACGTATCTCCCGGAACAGATAGTTCTTACGCTCTTGTGAGAGACCATCGGGCCTGATCGTAGGTGGAAGAACTGAAGGAGGAGGGAGATTCGTTTGATCTTTCAACAACATAAACGGTTGTTCGGGACTTGTGACTAACTCTTTGCAGAAAACCATTCCAGGACTATCCTTTGAAAATCGGAAATGGTGGTACTTCTTGATATTTGGGATTCTCTTGAAGTACGGTTCCAGAAAGGATGTCCAGTCGTACACTGGAACAATGATTCTTCCATCGTGAGTTGCCACGAGCTGGGCTTTGTTGATCCCAATATTGCTTGAATTTTCAACCAGGCGCGCCAGCTCGAAAATAGACGATACGCAAGTAACTTTGTATGATTTTTTAATCATCCCAAAGCAACGATCTGGTCCAAATTTCGTGTGGCCAGCAATAAGGAACGAATACAGGACTGTGTCATGGAGGTTCATCACAATTCTCCAGGCAAGGTACCATACAAAGAAATTGTTCTTATTCTGGCCAGCGCAGTTGTCAGCGTTGAGATGCGCGTCGGTCTCTCCGAGTCCGTGATGTTTAAAATAATAATGGATGTAGCTGATGGTCGCATTCGCTCCTTTTCCAGTTGTAGCAGCCTCATCAATTAAAAAGTTGACTTGCTGTGGAATTGCATCGCACATCACTCCAAATATTCCGCATTTTCGGGGAGTTTTGAAGTAAATAGGGCCCGGTTGCATAGGATTACTCGGGATATGGACTTGTTGAGCAAAGTCAAAAGAATAGTGTATCGTCACTTTCAGTGAACAAACGTCCCGGTTTGTGCGACTCAATATTGCATAGCCTCCGATGTTGTCTAATGTTTTCTGAGAGTTTGTGCAAGAGTTCCTGTAAAATTCTCTCTCACGTTGAGCAGAGTTGATGTGATCCTGATGTTCCTTGAGTAGTTCTGCTTTTTCACTTTCCGGAAGATTGGCTGTACGTTGAAGTTTGTTAGTGTTCTGCTGACAAGTTATACATAGATCTGTCATTGGTTTTTGAAACTACTACATCAGGATAAAATTGTCCCCACATTTGAAGAAATTTGGAGGAGCTGACTGCTCGTTTGTCCGAAAATTGACAGGCTGTCTCGTACGTTCGCCAAACACCTATCTTTGTTTCACTTGACAGAAGCACTTTCACATCGTCACTTTTAAATCCAGGTATGCTGCCAGGTAAAACAATGGCGTTTTCCTCCACATAGTTTGCCAAGAATGAGTGAACGTCTTCGATGGTTGCCTGGGGAAGTGTGTTTTCCGGGAGTCGTTTAGTGTTTCCATGTTGACGCGGAGAAATACCATGCTGCTCGTAGTGTTCTTTTAGGCGTCGGAATCGCGAGTAGCTTATTCCATAAAAATGCAAAAACATTTCCTTGCAAATTGGTTTAGATTGGAAGTAAAATGTACATCGAGGACGTCTTTTGCCACCAATACACTCAGTTCGAGTGAACGCCTGGATGCTTGCTAAAATAACCAAATCTAGCTCTAAACTTGACAGTTCGAGGCAGTTGTTTAAATTAAACAGAACTGTCTTTTCTGGAAACTGTCGGCAACATGGTCCGTTCTTTGGACCAAGAGTACATCCGCAACCATCTTGAAGAAATTTCTTGAGTTCGTCAAGTAATCCATCGCAAGTTTCGCTTTCTCCGTGATGAACATCAGACATAGTGCCGTGTTACAATGAAACTGTTTTTTAATTCAGCGCGCTCGTAAACCAGTATTTGAAAATGCGGTCACATTGTTATTGTTGTCATGGAGACATACCTTTGACAAAAAAAAGATTAAATGAACGAGCCGAGCGCTTTCAAATAGCGCTTTCAAAGATTATTGGTGGTACTAGTTACACATAATCCAACTCTTGTTTTTTCCCTTTGCAAATTTTGTTTTTCCAGCACGCAGCTGTTTTTTGATCACACAACGTTTATGTTGTCTCGGAAAGTGTCGGAAAAAAATCATCTCCGGTTGATTGACACTTCATGTTCACAACTTTCACACGCTTTATGCAAATTTCTTTGTAATAAACGTGATGAACTGAAGCCAACAGTCAACAGTAATTTATCCGCTTGAAGGTTAAAATTAGTAACGAAATTCAGCGTTTTTTATCACATTTTTGTTTGTCATGACGTCGACGCCACAAATTCACTCTTGGCGGCACATACCACCAATGAACTATGTTTCTAAAGAAGTTACTCATTAAAAAAATGGCGCATAAACACTTAAATCCAGCCTTTGAAACGGAGTATTTCTTTAAGACAGCCTTTCGAGTTTCGTTTATCAGAAACTGCCTGTCAATCGAATGTTAGTTGTCGCTCAGTTTTCTGACGAGTAAAGATCATCAAACTAAAGGATTGACTAATGAACAGATACGGCTAATGCTCTAACGGGCAACTATCGGGTGTTAACGGATTGACAAACGCTACTAACGGACACGACTAACGCTCCAACAGGCAAGGGTCACCTGCTATTAAACGGATTGACAAATGCTCCTAACGGCTTTCCAGTTACACATAATCCAACTCTTATTTTTTCTCTTGGCTCAACTGCTGAATACCCCTTCACCCCCAAAAGAATCTTGAAAAGTGTGCGGCTACGCAGACACGCAGAATGCAGAATTAAGCGTTTCCGTTTCGACAGTCTTTCGAGTTCCGTTTATCAGAAACTGCCTGCCAATCAAATGTTAGTTCTCGCTCAGGGATTGACTATGATACGGCTAACGCTCATCATAAACAGAGTTCTCCGTAAGCTCCGGCGACCGGCGAAATTCACCTTCTAGTCGCACCGGCTACTCAAAGTAAATAACTTATGAATAATATTTATTTGTAACAATGTGAGCCTGAGCGTCATAAAATTAAGCACAAATACTGTATGTCTGATTTTCTTGTCAACATATGCGTAGCGATCAGAAAATACAACTGTTATTATAGCTGTAAGGATCACTTGGGCTGGGTTGTGCGAATTGCCTCTGAAAATGTGACATGGGCACCAAGCGTGACGGCAGCAGCCGCAGAATATTTGACAGCTGGGGTTAAAGGTCACTTTTTGAAAATGAAGCGAAAATCACTACCAAGTGCTTGGGACAAATTGAAAAGAAATAGAGATGAGCTGGATTATGTGTAACCAGAATTTTTTTTTCTACTTCAAATTAACAGATTGACAATATTATTGTTTGCGGCAAATGGCAAAGATTACCTCTGATTTTCTATTCTTTTCTTGTTTAATATCTTGAAATAAATCACGCAAAAATGGAAAAGTGTCTCTTACTATTAACTGCAAATACAAATGTTTTGATTCAACTGTACAGGGTGCTGAAGACGGACGGCAAAAGTTTCATTTTTGCCGTTTGCCGTAATCGTCGTACTTAACCTCTCTAAAATGACTAACGCTCTAACGGGCAAGGGTCGTCTGCTAATGGATTGACAAACGCTATTAACGGCTTTCTAGTTACACATAATCCAAGGTCTTGTTTTTTTTCTCTTCAAAAAAAATTTTCTACAGCATTATCGCAGCGTCGAAAAAAAAATTATTTCAGGTTGATTGACACTTCATGTTCACAACTTCACATGCTTTATGCAAATTTCTTTGTAATGTAAACATGATGAATTGAAGCCAGCAGTCATATCAAAGTCATCAACCGTTTGAAGGTTAAAATAACTAGTGTTTTAAACAGTATTTTAATTGCCTGTTCAATCGATTTTGCCGTCTTGTAGAACCAGATAAATAACATTGTTTTTTTTTGTCGTGACGCCACAATTTCACGCTCGATTGGCTGCACATATTTCCGAATAAAAACAATCACTCTGAACTATGCTCGTGAATTACTCATCAGTAAATGGCGTATCGTGAACACGTTTGTAACGAAATTCAGCATTTGAGATAGAGTATTTGGCCTCCGAGTATTTTGCCGTTTCAATCGACTTCGTGCATCTTGTAGAACCCGAAAGAGACAATCGTCAGCGGCGGCACATTCCGAATAAACTTCGCTCTATGAACTATGCTTGTGAATTACCCATCAATAAATGGTGCATCAGGAACACTTTTGTAACGAAATTCAGCGTTTAAGATGGTCTTTTGAGTTTCGTTTATCAGCCGTTGAACCTGCCTGCCAATCGAATGTTAGTCGTCCCTCAGTTTTCTGACGAGTAAAGATCATCAGACTAACAACGAATGGATACGGCTAATGCTCTAACGGGCAAGCATCGGGTGCTAACGGATTGACAAACGTACAAACGGATATGACTAATGCTCTAACGGGCAAGGGTCACCTGCTAACGGATTGACAAACGCTACTAACAGATATGACTAACGCTCTAACGGGCAAGGGTCACCTGCTAACGGATTGACTAACACTACTAACGGTTTCTATCAAATGATTCTAACGGATGACTAACGGATAGCTAATGTTTTAGCCCGTTTAACGGAAGATCGTTAGTGTACGTTTTCCCGTGGAGGGTCACATTAGCCATTAACTCTATACATTCTAGTCTCAGCTGTACGTATTCTGATGTTTGACACTTCTCGTTCATGGATACAAACTTTCACAAGCTTCACAATCTCAATGCATACTGACACTTGTGCATGTGACTACAAAAATGTGATTTGTCATGCGACATGAGCTCAAACATGTGAATTACCGTAAAAACTTGCCGTAACTGTAATGTGGCTAGCCTGAATTTCAGCTGTCTCCTCCTCTCGCTAAGTCTCGTGAGAGAGACGTCTGAAGGCACTGGGCGATAATGCTGTCCGGTGACGTCACTACCCGAAAACCTGGTAGTGGTTCTGATTGGTTGCCGTGTTAATTTATTTGGCCGATGCGAATAATTTGAATAATTTTATTGCCAAGCTTTGCGCGTTCACTGAAGATGGCAGAAGAAAATCGCGAGCTAAAGCCACAAGAGTTAAAGCCGTTTCTGGTGTATGCTCGACATTTGGAGTTCAAAACCTCTATCCGCAACAGGAAAAGGCAGTTGCAGAATTTCTTAGCGGAAGAGATGTATTCGTAAACTTGCCTACGGGATATGGGAAGTCCTTAATATATCATAGTCATCATATGGCTCCACTAGTCAGTAGCGATTGAACTTTCAAAGCAGCACAGCCATTTTTCAAACGAAAGTTAGTCGTGTGCAAAATTTACCTGAAAAAAAGTCTGAAATTTTGCAGCAGTTCACTCGTAAAAATTATCATTTTACTTTCGATATGTACGGCTATCACACTAAAAATACATTGGCATTAAACACTCCTTGAAATCCATAAATGAAGAGGTTTGTTGGGTTTTTCAACGGCCATTCTCATGCATTGACTCCGAGCGCAAGCAAATCTGCACGCGAGCAAACAAATTATTCTGCACGTATTTTCTTGGGGCCACGGGCTGAACATGTATTTAAACCTATAAAACTTATAACCTATTACCACAAAATTATAAGTTTCATTAGAAGTTTTGTTCAGACCGTAGCCCCACGAATACGTAAAGAAATAATTTAGTTCGCCGCATTGTAGATTTGCTTGCTCTCCGACTCGGGGTCATTCATGCATGCGAATGGCCGTTGAGAAACCCAATTACAATCCGCCCGTCTTCAGTTACAAATTTCAAGGAATATTTAATTCCAGTGTATTTAGTGAGCTAACCGAGCATACTGAAAGTAAAATGATAATTTTTACGACTGGACCGCTGCAAAGTTTAAGACTTTTTTTGTAAATTTTGCATACGGTCGATAAGGAGCCGGAGATGATTGACGTGACCAAAACTTAACGGTTTTGTCTAGACTTGTTTTTGCGCTGAAGGTTGTGTGTGAAATTTCATAATTTCACTCGTGACGTCACCGGGCAGCATTATCGCCCAGTGCTTTCAGACGTCTCTCTCCCGAGACTTAGCGAGAGGAGGAGACGGCTGAAATTCAGGCTATAATGTGGCTTGTCGCTTATCAAATGCAGTTAAATGCAATTTAACTAAGTTAACTACAAAGAGAAGCTGGTATTTGTCAAGCGGTCAGCGGTCTGCTGTGGGCAGGGCAGGCTCAGTGCCCCCCAGCGTTGTAGTGTGTTTCAGCGTGGCATATTGAAGCGGTTTTTGAGCTTGGAGGTATCCTGCCGGTTTTCTTTTGCCCTCCCCCCTCCCCCTTCCCCTTTTCCACTGTTTAGCTCAGTGTGACAGGTGCCTGGATGACTGCTTGTGGGGGCTCATGGCTGGGTTGCGGGGATTGCCAGCTATGGGAGCGTTTCACTGTCTAGGGGCTGGCTGATCTCAGTGGAGGCCCCCAGACATCCCGGGCACCTATCTTCCATACAGCTTGATGCAGTAGTTAACTGCTTTTTTCCGGACTCTGAAGAAAATTCTTTATTTGAAAGAAACTTTTATCTCTGGAAGTACTTTTGCATCAAAGATGAAAATACTCAAACCACATAGAGCGGCATTGAAGCTACGTATTTCACACTGTGCCGCTGACAAGACAACAAACTATTTATCTCAATAGCAACATACATTGTACTTTATCTTTGACTGAAAACAGTTACATTTCACTTCTCATTTACACCACAAGCAAATCATAAAATGTAGTGGTACTGTAGTAATGGATTGCTGTGAAGTTAACAATGCTACAGCTTGGCCTTTTAGTAATATGACAAATACATGATTTGTCACCAGAGCATGAAGGTGGCATTGTAAAGTTTAATTAACAAGTCAAAACAAAAGGTCTGTTAGCCTATTCAACTCTACCGCATCTTACTGTTTACGGCGGTATTTTATGTCGTGGCAAACCTAGGTAAAACCTCAGTAAAATTTCGGCACGCGGCGCCATTGCCGAGGCGAGAACGCGGTGTTAATCTGCAAGATCGAAAATCTAAAAATTCACATTGAGAAATGCTGGAAAAGTTTGTTTATGGCCTAGGTGTGTTCCTTTTTCGGCCAACAAGGTTGGGAAAATCTGAATCTTTTGGTTCTGGAACGTCAGATGACAAAGTAAACAAAGAGAGAGATAAAGCTAAACATTGAACTTAAGGGACAAAACAGTCAGGCAAATAGAAATATTGCCGTTTTTAAATGAGCTACAGTAAATCGCATGTAAAGTAAACTGACTTAGCACTACATACATGGCATTGGATCAGTGTATCAACTTAATAGCCAAACTAGCAGACCACCATTGACAGGGCGTGACATACATAACCAGTTTGCTAAACCACTGTCGAATGGTGCTGCTCTACTCAAAAATCGACTCTTCCATAGAATACATTACAGTATCCATACATACATTGTTCTTCTGCAGCAAAACTGTAAAGCAAAATAGGCCAGAAAAACAAAATTTTTAAGATTTAGAAAACGGCAAATGTACAAAATTAATGCTTCAATAGGTGTCATGTGGACCTGTCCAGGTTGTACCGTAGAGGAGACACGAGAGATCAGGTTGTGCCCCTTGAAACTGTAGCAAATTTGTAAGCCAACCAGCACAAAGCAAACAATTTCTTCGCAGTTTTTTTCCTATTTTTGAATTGGGAGGTGTAACAAAACACTCAGTGACTGGCCCCATGGGAAACAGTGAGCTTTGTTTCCCCTCAAACTCGCTGTTCCCCTCAGCTTCCCTTCGGGTCTCAGGGAAACAAAACTCATTGTCTCCCTTGGGCCTGGTGAGTAAGTGTTTAATAAATAAATTATAAATGGAAACCTTCAGATATCTGTGAATTCTCTCTGGCCATTTTTTAGCCTGACTTGACCACTATTAGGATTGTGGTAACAAATCTACATGTATACTGTATCTGCATGTTCATGTACCACTAACTAATCCAGACTGTTGATGAGATTTTTTGTCTCCCTCGTGTACATGTAGTTGCACCACAGATAATACTTCCAGAATCAGGACCCATCACCATAGATGAAGGAAATGATAGAACTTTGTTATGTGTGGCCAGCGGTAACCCCAAGCCATTGATCACATGGTATAGAGGCAATGTGAAGGTTCAAGAAGATGCGGGCAACTCTAACTACACAATATCATCAGCAAAGAGGAGCAATACAGGAAGATACAAATGTGTTGCTGCTGTTACTGCTCCTGGTTTGATTATAAATACTGCAGAATATACAGTAGATGTAACAGTGCGATGTAAGTGAATGTAATTATATACTTACAGTGTACCTAATACTAGTAGCTATCTGTTCATATATGACAATATAGAAGGGCCACATCCAAACATGGTGATATATAAAAACATTCTCTGCCTAAAGGTATTTTTAAAAAATCGCAAGCTTTCGACCATCTTACGTTCTACAGCCTTAAGTAGGCAAAATGGTACGGGTATAACAATGCTGAAAGTTCATATAAATATATATGTTATTATAAATTATTGTGATAAAAATGCAGTAGTCAAGAGTAAAATGCAATTATAGGATATTTTAGTTGAGTATTCTTGCACAGTTAAAAATAAGACTATATTGTCCTGAGAGTAAACTAGAATTACTCTACTGTCTACATTGGGAGTTAACATGGTTCCTGGATATTACATTTAATTAGAAAACAGAAATCGTGTTTCTATAACTTGGTAGAAACACAGAACTAGCACAAGCTGTTGACATACATGTAATGATGGTGCAAGCAAAGAGATTAATTTACATTTTGATCAAAGTTAACAAGTTGTTCTCCTTTTTTCATGGTGGTGTTTTTAAAAGAAATAGGAAACGTTCTCAGTGTTTCTATCAAGTTTTAGCTTAAATCTACTAATGTTCTATGGCAAATGCTGTTCTCTGATTGGCTACGCTACTCACTATCTATTCTGCAATAGATAGTACATGTACACTGCAGCGTAGCAGTGTGCCCATGGTACCAAAATGACGGCTGCTTCTTGGGTCTGTGAGGAGGATTTTGATAAAGTTTTGAACGATTAGTGGACAGATATATATTAAAACAACAAGATCATTCACTCTCGATTTCTATGCATGATAGTTGACTAAGCCTTCATTAACTATTCAACGATAGAAATCTTGCTCGTAATCTAATTGTTTAATGGTAACATCAAGCTTGGGAGAACTCTAAAATGTTTTATAACAATGCTAGCAGAGTCGCGCAATCAAATTCAGTATATGTAAGTGTGCACCAAATCTCGACAGTGCTCGCTGATGGCATCAGCAAATCGCTTTGCCAGAATTCTTTTTCGAGCAAGCGGCCATTGTCAGCGCGGGGAAAAATATTATATTTCGCTACAATGATGGATACAGAGACTCGGTCCACTAGTCCCAAAACAAACATAATTTTCCGGCCTTTTCTCGTGAGCTAGAGTTCTTAAAAGAGGCAGAAAAGAGAAAAACAATGGAAAAGGAAACTCGGCATCAGCGCCATCACGATTCGCTTTAATGTCCGAAAGACACTCTGGTAAAACCAAACAAATTACAAAC